>WAAF01004995.1:120504-170709 GCA_013400475.1 Tricholaema leucomelas | reverse complement strand
GAGAAGAAAAGAAAGAAAAGTTGAGACTTTTGTCATGCCTTTTTTTTTCCTAATCAGAAATGGAACCATTTATGTTCCTCTTAAAACCTGCCTTGCAATGGCTTGTTAAGTCTTTAGGTGATGTATTTTTGGGTTGTAACACACCAGCCTTCTCTCACCTACATCTTTCCCTTCCCCATCCTTCCCAAGAAGAGAGAAAGAGGTAGGGGAGAGGGGGGGGGGGAGAAACAATCTGCATTTCTTTGCTTCCATCCTAGCTGTCTTGTCAGTGCTGTTTTACATGCTGCCACCCAATGTTATCCTTTATTTGTGTCAGCAGAGAGGGTTTGACAAGTCGAGTCTACAATGTTCATTTGGCAAGGCGAATTCTTCTTGCCGGTTTTGAGCAGGGGAATGAAACCAATCTTTCAACCCAACGAGCAACATCAGGCTTTGGACAGACTTATTATGAGCAGAAGAATGGCAAAAACTTTATTTCCCTGCATGATGCAAGGGAAAATAAGTAATAATATATATCTATCTATACACACACACACACACAACAACCAACCCTGGAAATGAGACATTTAAACAAACCCAATAAATACATGCATGAATCTTTGAGGCCATCAGTTTGGTTCAGGAATAAAGGAAATCACCAGCAGCAGCTGCTGTCAGGTAGCTGTGGCCTCCTTTTTGTTAATCAGATGCTGCTGAAATTGGTTGCATCATAATGCAGCTTTGTTTTGGGGTTTGGTGGGGGTTTTTTTTTGTTGACTCTTTGAAGCTGTCAGGAGGTGGAGGGGAAAAGCAGGCTGGCTTCAGAAGTTTGGCAGCTAAAAACAAAACAGTCATTAGGCAACAGCACTTAGGGCTGAGACTTGCCAAAAGGCACTCAGGACCTGAGCAAGAGAAGGCTCAGGAGGCTCTCAAGGTGCTCCACCTTCCTCCAGACTCCCAAAATGCAACTTTTCGTGGTGCTAAATGCTCTGAAGGATCCAAGGCATAGTAATAAAGCCCAAAATATCTCATTGCAAATTCTGTTGTGGCTGGGGAGGGACTATTGAAAAGGTCTGGTAGTGACAGGACGAGGAGGAATGGGTCTAAAGTGGCAGAGGGATGTTAGTGGCAGAAACTGGATGTTAGGAAGGAGTTCTTTACAGTGAGGGTGGTGAGACACTGGCACAGGTTGTGGAGCATAGAATCACAGAATGTGATGGAACAGGTCCAGAGGGCAGCAAGGCTGGGGAGGGGCCTGGAGCACAGCCCTGTGAGGAGAGGCTGAGGGAGCTGGGGGTGTGCAGCCTGCAGCAGAGGAGGCTCAGGGCAGAGCTCATTGCTGTCTGCAGCTACCTGCAGGGAGGCTGTAGCCAGGTGGGGTTGGGCTCTTCTGCCAGGCAACCAGCAACAGAACAAGGGGACACAGTCTCAAGCTGTGCCAGGGGAGGTCTAGGCTGGATGTTAGGAGGAAGTTGTTGTCAGAGAGAGTGATTGGCATTGGAATGGGCTGCCCAGGGAGGTGGTGGAGTGGCTGTGCCTGGAGGTGTTGAAGCCAAGCCTGGCTGGGGCACTTAGTGCCATGGTCTGGTTGGTTGGGCAGGGGCTGGGTGCTAGGTTGGGCTCAGGAGCTTGGAGCTCTCTTCCAACCTGCTTGATTCTATGATTCTATCCCTGCCCATGGCAGAGGCCTTGGAAATGGATGATCTTTGGGGTCCCTTCCAACCCAAACCATTCTGTGCATCTATGAATCCTCAGCCCATGCTGGGGATCAGGAGGCTCTTTCGGTGCCACCACCTATGACCCTCTGCGAATTTTACCTCCCCCGAACAAGGCAGCAGCAGCCCCAAGATGCCTGTTGAGCCCCAGAGGCGTGGAAGAAGCTGTGTGCCTGAGGCAGTACTTTGCTCTCACACTCTCCTCTCTTTAAGCAAATGTTGACTCACCATGGGGAAATTAAAACTCCATTAGACACTGCCACATTGCAGAGCAGACCCCATTACGGCACCCGGGCTGCAGTTAATTGCTTTCCTCAGATAGTGCTTCAGTTCTGGGGAAGGCACAAATAGAATGGGGAGGACAAGGCTGATCTAAACAATCATTTCCTAAAATAACATCATCTAAATAAACTAATGAACTGATTGCAGAGTTATTAATCCAAACATTAAGAAGAGGCACAAGGAAATATTGGCTACGTTACAGTTTAGAACCAACAGCAGAGCTAATACCATAATAATCATCTGGTTAGGCTCATCAGGAGGCAATCAGCATTAGTGCAGATTAATGATATGCCATGCAAATACCTGCAATTTCACTCTCCCATCTTCTCCTTTTGTTTGCCCTCTTCTCTGTGCTACTGAACTTGTTAAATGCTCAGCTGGAAGGTGCCAGAGCAGGTTTTGGGGTGAGGGAGGCTGGGGTTTAACTCAGGTTAATTTTGGATGAGCAAATGAAGAGCAAAACCATCATTAGAAACCAGACTCTCTGGTGTGCAGATGGGATAATTAGTGGGTTACAAACGTTCTGGCCCGAGGAGGCTCCTCCATAGGCAGTCCCTTTGCAGACAGGCAGTGGGGAGCTGCATGCTTGGGGTTCCTTGGGTGCTGTGGGGCTCCCAAGAGCTGTGCAGCAATCCCCCTTCAGCCTGCTGCCCGTGCAGGGAGCAGATCCAGCCTTCTCCCCACCTAGCTCTTCCTGCTTGCATTATCAGGGTGAGGAAGTATTTGGCTTCAGGAGAATAAATAAGTAGGCCTTATAAGTCATTAAAAATGTATTACAAGAGAAATACAGCACAGCTATAAATAGAAAACAAAGCAACTCCTGTACCAACTTCTCCAACGAGCGCTGCTCAGGCTGCTCCTCACTGGTTTAAGGGGAGTTTAACAGCCCTGATCTCCAGAGACTGACTCCCCTTGAAGCTGCTCTTCTGTGTCCCTGGCAGCCTTTCCCAGTTCTGAGGAGAGATAGATCTGGAATGCCTCCCTGGAGCCATGCAAGATCAGACTTCAGTGTGGCTCTGGGCAACCTGATCTAACGGGAGGTGTCCCCATTGACTGTAGGGGGGAAGTTGGACAAGATGACCCTTGAGGCTCCCTTCCAACCTGATGCAATCTGTGAATCAGGCCTGTGACTGCTCAGCCCCATGAGCTGAGGTGGGGGCAGTGGGGCAGGCCAGTCCCACTCTCAACTCCAAATGAGAATCTTTTATTTGTTTCTAATCCACCTGCATTTGCACCAGCCTGGCACAGAGCAGTTCCTGTCAGAAGAGATCTCACCTCTCCCTGCAAACCTCCTCACATAGAATCAATCAGGTTGGAAGAGAGCTCCAAGCTCAGCCAGCCCAACCTAGCACCCAGCCCTGCCCAACCAACCAGACCATGGCACTAAGTGCCCCAGCCAGGCTTGGCTTCAACACCTCCAGCCACAGCCACTCCACCACCTCCCTGGGCAGCCCATTCCAATGCCAATCACTCTCTCTGACAACAACTTCCTCCTAACATCCAGCCTGAACTTGCCCTGGCACAGCTTGAGGCTGTGTCCCCTTGTTCTGTCCCTGGCTGCCTGGCAGCAGAGCCCAACCCCTGGACTCATTATGAAGTGATGTCTGCTCAGCACTACCTTAACCATCCAGTGAGCCATTGCCAGCAAAGAACCACAGAACCCTTTCAGCTGGAAAAGCCTTCTAAGGTCATCCAGACCAAGCATCAAGCCAACACCACCATGGCCATTAAACCATGTCCCCAAGTGCCATGTCCAGACATTTCTTGAGCACTTCTAGGGATCAGAACTCCACCACCTCCCTGGGCAGCCCGTGCCAGTTACTGCCCTCTTACCTCATGTAGCTGAAGCCAAATGCACCTTCTCATCCATCTGGACCTTTCTGGAGGAACATGCAGAGGGTTTGAAGCAGCTGATAATATCTTCACATTCTGCTTACTGCTCTGAGGTGAAGAATTTGATCTGAGGTGCTGGAGTGTGTCCAGAGAAGGGCAACAAAGCTGGTGGAGGGTCTGGAGAACAGGGCTGGTGAGGAGCAACTGAAGGAGCTGAGGTTGCTTAGTCTGGAGAAGAGGAGGCTGAAGGGAGACTTCATTGCTCCTTAAAGCTCCCTGAAAGGAGATTGGAGTCAGGTGGGGGTCGTTCCCTTTTTACATGAAACAAACAACAGGAAGATTGAAGTGGCCTCAGGTTGCACCAGAGAAGGTTTAGGTGGGATGTGAGAAGAAATTTCTTCACTGGAAGTGTTCTCAAAGACTGGAACAGGCTGCATAGGGAGGTGGTTGAATCCTCACCCCTGGAGGTGTTGAAAAGACACAGAGAAGTGGTGCCAAGGGATGTGGTTTAGCAGCAGCTTTGGCAGAGCCAGGAAATGGTTGGACTGGATGAGCTTAAAGGCCTTTTCCAAGCAGAATGATTTCAGGAGGATGTGATTTCAAAGACTCTCTGGTATGGGAACTGCAGACTGAAGGTCTCCTGACAGGACAGACCCTCTGGGCTCATTGCTGCAAAACACCAAATTCATCAAGCAATGACTGCAAGAAGCAATTTGCTCTTGGTGGAACGTGGGCACTCTTTGTTTCCCTCCTAAAGTTGCAAGAACCTCTTTCTAGAACTCTCCAGCAGCCTCCCCCCCTGGTTTGGGTCCCATTGCTCACCTCCCTCCAGCAGGGCTGTCAGCATGCAGCACTCCCTTTAATTTGGGTCCTTCTAAATCGGGAGGCTGGAAAAGCTGTGATCCTATCTACCGTGTCCATCCCATCAGCTGTGGGCCTGAGCTTTCACTGCCCTGCAGACAAAGGAGAAGCAAGTTGAACACATGGTCCCCTCAGCTCGAAAGGGCTTTGCACTAAGAGGATATTGAGTTGTTTGATAAAGCCCAATATTACGCTTGAATTATGCCTGAATGAGGAGAAAGGACATTGTTAAAGAGCCCTAAGCATCGACCAGAGTGGATCTGCTTTCTTCCAAACCCTGCAGTGGTGTTGTTTTCAGCCTGTTAATGATTTGGTATTGTATTTATAAGCCAGTGGGGTAATCCAGAGAGCAGCAGGAGGGACAGTTGCCTTAAATAAAGCTTTACAATGCTGCTAATTAAAATGATCCTTCCTCTCCCTCTGACGACTAATGAGACAGAAAGAAGAACCTGGGAGGGTTAATGAAAATGTTGCTATGAGATTCCCCATTTTTAATTGGTCTTTTTTAACGTTCTAATCTCCTTTGCTCTCTCTCTCTCTGTGTTGTTGGGGGGAGATGGAGACGTTTTTCTTTCAGCCCCTTCTTGTACGGTGCCCAATGGGTTTGTGATGCATGGCAACCGAGAGCTGCCTTCGGAGCTGCGCAGTGAGAGTCTGTAAGCCAGTCTGAGACAGAGCACAGCCTTCAGGTGGAGGAAGCAGTTTGGGACTTAACTGAGAAGAGAATGGTGAAACCTGTTTGAAATGAGCTCAGGCTTCCAAAACTCCAAAGGAGCAGCCCTGCCCCACGGCCTGAGGGTGTTTTGTGAGGGGCCGGCGCTGATGCTCCACAGCGTTTAGAGCTTTGGGTCACGACGCTCTGCTCCAGGCAATATTTATCCCATGAGCGTGTCACAGTTCAGCTCAGATGTCAAGAATTCAATTAATATTCTATTTAATAGAGCACACCATGACCTAACCTTTTAATGCTCTTAGTGCATCTCAGCCCTCCTTATTAGTGTCACTCTCTAACTTTTCTTCTCAGCTGATGCATCCAGCAACAACTGGGATGGGGAAATTGGGAGCGAGGGGAGAGGGGAAGAGATTTAAATTGCTTTTGGACCTCACTGTGAGGCTTCAGCAGCTTTATCCCTCCTAAAACCCAGGTCACAGGGGGTAGCACACCCAGATTTTCCTGTTTGTTTGGGGTTCTTTTTAATGGAGTTGATATCTTGCAACTTTCAACTTCCTCTGAATTTAAACCCACAAAAACCCCCAACCACCTCCAGATTTTTTCATGCTTGCAGCCAGTCCAGTTACTCCTCAAAAAAAATGCCTCCCACCACATCATCAGAACCTTGGGTCAGGGGAAACCACTCCTGGGAGCAACACCTGCAGGGGTAAACCTTTGGGCTGAGATTTTGTCTCTGGCCTGTGAGTTACAACTACTGAGAAGCTCTGAAATCAGAGCTGCAGCAGTTTGCCTGCGTCGCACCCCCAAGATCCCTGGAATGCAGCAGGATCTCTCAGACAGCACTAGAAGATGACAGGACTCCCTCTGGGCCTGAACTCTCTAGCAAAGAGGAGTGCTGCTTGCTTCTCCCTGGCACCCCCAGCAGTGCCACAGCAGCCCAGCCCCACCAGCTGGGTGCCAAAATCAGAGACNAAGAGGAGTGCTGCTTGCTTCTCCCTGGCACCACCAGCTGGGTGCCAAAATCAGAGAGGTGTTGCCATCTTTGTGGCCCCATGGTGAGGGCTACTGAGAGACCACCATTAAAACCACACCAAAAGTCTGTGTTTTGGAGCACAGGAACCAGGTGCCAGGCTTGGCAATGTGGTGAGCTTTGCATCCAGCTTTTAAAAACAGAATTACCTTTTTCCTCTTTATTAAACTCCTAACTGAGATCAGCTTCAGCCCCAAACTCTTTGCGCAAGACCTGCAGGATGCACGAGATCTGGACAGAGAAGGAAAGCAAAGGAGTGGTTTAAGTTATCCTGTATCCTGCAGCCTTTCCCTTTTTGAGGGCTGAACAGCAGTGAAGGCTTTCTGAAGGCAGCATTTCCCTGCCTGGGGTTGGCACAGCAGACAACATCTGCCTGCAGCTGGAAGGGGGCCACACACTATTACCACCCCTCTGACTGCAGCAGAGATTTGTTGGGAAGATCAACCAATACATCCAGAGCCTGCAGCTCAGCTCCTTGGGGTGGGAGGAAGAGCAGACATCGTGCCAGATAGTTCCATGCAACTGGATTCATTCTTTATGCAGAGCAAGAGACATTGCAGGCAAAACCAGAGCTGCACCACGAGTGACAAAGGTAGCTGTGCAGAGCACAGGGTGCAGGGAAATTGCACTGAGGCTGACAGCTGGTTTAATGTAGAGTCTCCATTGCACTGAATTACTGCATCTTGGCACTTCACAAGTGCAAGATGACCTACTTATTAGCTGTGAATCAAACAGAAATTACAGGCTAGGAAATAAAGGAGTTGTATGTTTGCTTGCAGCTGCTAAGGTGCTTATCCTACAGAAATAATATGTAACAGGGAAGAAAACCTGAAAACAAAGGAGCATCAATCACAGAGCACCACATTTCATGTCTCAGGACCTGTATCCATCTTGCAATATTGCCATCATGTGTGCTTGCTCCCTCACATGTGATGTAATATTAAATGTAGCTGTGTCATAATACTTTAAGGTTTCACTCTGCCTGCTCTGCTCAAGCTGCCTCTCATCCTCTTTGCTTCTGGAGAGGAAATACAGGCTTGGAAAATTGAAGGATGTGGAGAACAGGGCTGGGGAGGAACAGGTGAGGGAACTGGGGTTGTTTAGTCTGGAGGAGACTGAGGGGAGACCTCATTGCTCCCTGAAAGGAGGTTGCAGTGAGGTGAGGTTGGGCTCTTCTCCCTTGTATCAATGATAGGAGAGGAAATGGCCTCAAATTGTGCCAGGGGAGGGTTAGGTTGGAGATGAGGAACATTTTATTTGCTGCAAGAGCGGTCAGGTATTGGCACAGGCTGCCCAGGGAGGTGGTGGAGACTCCATCCCTGGAGGTGCTCAAGAATTGTAGAATCAGCCAGGTTGGAAGAGAGCTCCAAGCTCATCTCANACAGCCTCCCTGCAGGCAGCTGCAGACAGCAATGAGCTCTGCCCTGAGCCTCCTCTGCTGCAGGCTGCACACCCCCAGCTCCCTCAGCCTCTCCTCACAGGGCTGTGCTCCAGGCCCCTCCCCAGCCTTGCTGCCCTTCTCTGAGGCCATGACACTCTGGGCTAGGTGGCCAAGGTGGTGTTGGGTTGATGGTTGGACTTGATCTTAGATGTTTCTTCTTACCCACACAATCCTATGAGTGCAGGGTCACAGTGAGCAGGTTGCCTGATGCCATTCCCCCATCGGTCCCTCGGTGCCCTGCAGCCACAGCCTCTGTCTCGCCGCGTGCCCTGGACGTTGTTTCCCTGCTCGGAGCAGCAGGCTTTGTGGGGAAGATGAAATGATTGCTGACTCTTTTCTTCTCATTAAGTTTGTTTACTCTGTGGAGCACTGAGGCTTCCCTGGCTTTGTGTCTCATGTAGTGTGCTTAGAGAAGCCCCAGCGTTCATAAGAGCGAAGCCAGCCAGAGCAGCACAGCTCCTGCATGACTTCACAAAGTCCACTGTGAACTTTTCTCACATCTGCACTGCTTTTCAGAAGAAAACCAACCAAACTGAAAGCCACAAACTGCCTCTGTAGGAAGAAAATTGCTGCTAGGTTTATCCTTAGACATAGTGGTCATGGTACCCAAACCCATTCTAGATCAGCAGCCTCCAAAATCAGGGCTCCGTTAGACCTCAGGAGCACCATCCTGGTTTTGGTGGTCTCACCAGGGCCAAGCACAGAGGCTCAATCACTTCCCTACTCCTGACCCAAGCCAGGGTGCTGGTGGCCTTCTTGGCCACCTAGACACACCCTGGTGCATGTTCATCCAGCTGTCAGCCAGCACCCCAGGTCCTTTTCTTCCAGGCAACTTCCCAGCCACTCTTCCCCAAGCCTGGAGCATTCATGGGGTTGTTGTGACCCAAAAGAGCCACAACATTGATTGGACAGGGCTGGGTGCTAGGTTGGACTGGATGAACTTGGAGGTTTCTTCCAACCTGGTTGATTTTATGACTCTATGAGCAGGACCCAGCACTTGGCTTTGTTAAACCTCACACAGCTGACTTTGCCCCAGCCCCAGCCAGCCTGGCCAGACCCCTTTGCAGAGCCTTCCTGCCCTGGACCAGACCAACACTCCTACCCACCTCAGTGCCCTCTGCAAGCACACTAAGGCTACACTCAGTCTGTCAACATCCTTTCCAGTGCCTGCTTCCTCCCCACAGCTGGATCCAGCAGGGTTTTAAACAGCTGCTGGCCCAAGCCTGTTTGCAGCAGAAGCAGGGTGGTTGTTGCAGTGAACACACCAGGGTGGGGTAGGGAGAAAGCAAGGGAGGAATCTGTACAGTGGGAATATTTAGCTGACCTCTGGGTGTTATTCCAATCCCTCCATGCTGAATCCTGAATGGGACTGGGTTGGGTTTTGGTTTGGGTTTTTTGTTGTTGTTGTTGTTCCTTGGATTTTCCTCCTGCTCTTGCATCTACCCAAGCCAGGAGGCTGCAGTTGCAAGGCTCACCCATTCATCTTGGTAATTTATCTCGTTGCCTTTGGAATGGTGTCCCTCAGTGGCTCCCAGAAAGTGGAGCGGTTGGTTTAATAGATTTGAGTTTTATCTGCCTCTCTATTTGCAGCAGGGCATCATAATCATAAATTATGGGGCTAATAAGTAGGGTTTGTGCAGAATGGACTAGAGTGGAACCAACCTCCCCTTCCCCCTCCCCACCTCCCTCCAAAAAAAAAACCAGGGGAAAAAGGAGTAATTTATGGGTACATTCCTCTGACTTTAGGGGTGTAATAAATTATCAGGGTTCGTTTTTCCATCCAATTTGAGGCAGTGCAGCTGTGTTTTGCAAGCAATAAACTCTCTTGTTGTATTTCTTAGCTAAGCACTGAAAAACTGTGATTTCCCTCCCCCCCCACCCCTTTTCTATCCTCCCTCCCCTTTACTCCTTCCCCAATTACCGTTGCAGCGCCTGGGAGCTTCTCTCTGTAGTTAAGGCTTTGCCAGTGCCTCTCTTCAAAACCTCCATTCTCAGGGACCTGCAACTTTACTCTTTTAAGTCATGGAGGGCTAGAGCTGGCTCTGCATCTCTGTCAATCTCTATGCTTCTTCAGCTAAGAAACCCCCCCCCAAACAAATCCCAACAACCCAAACCACATTTTGAATGGAGTCCACAGATCCCAAACTGGAGCTGTGTGTGGAAGTCAGAGGCAAGGAGGATGTGAGCAGCTGCAGGTGCTTGGGTAAGCCTCTCCAGCTTCTGAGAAGGCCACAAGTGCCTCTTCTTTTGGACATACCTCTAATTTACTGTCTACAGCTACATGATTTGAGGCTGTAGCCAGCTGGGGTTGGGCTCTGCTGCCAGGCAAGCAGCAACAGAAGGGGACACAGCCTCAAGCTGTGCCAGGGCAGGTTCAGGCTGGATGTTAGGAGGAAGTTGTTGGCAGAGAGAGTGATTGGCATTGGAATGGGCTGCCCAGGGAGGTGGTGGAGTCTTGGTGCCTGGAGGTGTTGAAGCCAATCCTGGCTGGGGCACTTAGTGCCATGGTCTGGGTGGTTGGGCAGGGCTGGGTGCTAGGTTGGGCTGGATGAGCTTGGAGCTCTCTTCCAACCTGCTTGAGTCTATGATTCTCTTTGGAGACACTTTGGGGTGCATTTGGGCCTTAACTGACACAGTGGCATCCTGTGCTGCTTTGTTGCTGGAGGTGTGGGAACAAGGACAAGGTGTTGCTCTGCTGGTGGCTGCTGGGCTCCAGCATGCTGAAACGACAGGAGGTGTAAAAGCACCATAGGATTGTTTGGGTGGAAGAGACCTCTAAGATCAGAGTTCAACCTTCAAACTAACACCACCATTCCACTGAGCACTGCCTTCAAGTTTGGGCTCCCCAGTTGAAGAGGGACAGGGATCTGCTGGAGAGAGCCCAAGGGAGGGCAATGAGGATGATGAGAGGACTGGAGCACTGCCTGCTGAGGAGAGGCTGAGGGACTTGGGGATGCTTAGTCTGGAGAAGAGAAGGCTGAGAGGGGATTGAATTAATGTCTATAACTATCTGAGGGCTGGGGATCAGGAGGAGGGGGACAGGCTCTGCTCACTGCTGCCTGGGATAGGACAAGCAGCAATGGATGGAAGCTGCAGCACAGGAGGTTCCAGCTCAACACAAGGGAAACTTCTTGCCTGGAAGGGTCCCAGAGCCCTGGCACAGGCTGCCCAGAGAGGTTGTGGAGTCTCCGTCCCTGGAGCCTTTCAAGGCCTGTTTGGATGTGTTCCTGTGTGCCCTGAGCTGGATTGTGCAGTCCTGCTCTGGCAGGGGGGGGGTGGACTGGATGATCTCTTTGGGTCCCTTCCAACCCCTGCCATCCTGTCATGGCCACCAAACCACGTCCCCAAGTGCCATGGCCACAGGTTTCTTGAACACTTCCAGGGATGGAGGCTCCACCACCTCCTTTGGCAGCCTCTGCCAATCCCTGAGCACTCTGGCAGTCAATATTCTTTTTCCTAATCTCCAACCTAACCCTCCTCTGGCACAATTTGAGGCTGTTTCCTCTCCTCCTACCTGCTGACACTGCAGCAGTTCCTCTCTCAAGCACTAGCTGCAGCTTTGCCAAGCATGCCAACCAAACTCCTGTCACAAGGTCTCTGAGCTGAAGGAGAAGTGGAGCCTTGGAGGACCTGGTTCCCATTCCCAATACCTGCCCTCTTTGCATTCAACCTGACATGAGCAAGGGTCAAAGAAGGAAGGAAATGAGAAGATCCAACACCACTGCCACTAGAGTTGCACAATCCCTCTGCAGCAACTTTGGAACCTTGGGGCTGGGAAGCACAGGTTCAGCTGTGCCAGGCAATTTTGCATCCTTTCCTTCTGCAAGACTGTACTGAACTGGGGGGAAAATAACATTTTCTAATGCCCCTTTGTAAAGGTGCAGCTGTACCCTGCCTGCACCACACAGGCACTGCTCTGCAGCTGCACCAAACGCCCTCTAGCACAAGGGAGTAAACTCAGAGCAGAGTAAAAACAGCTCTGGATTTCCAGGGTACTCTTTGGAGGAGCATCAGGGCAGAGAGGGAACAGCTCCCAGCCCCAGAACAGAGTCAAAATGACTCTGGATTTCCAGGGTGCTCTTTGTGGGAGCACCAGGGCAGAGAGGGAACAGCTTCCAGCCCCACAATGGAGTCAAAATGACTCTGGATTTCCAGAATGCTCTTTGTGGGAGCCTCACAGCAGGGAGGAAGCAGTTCCCAGCCCCAGAAAGGAGTCAAAACGACTCTGGATTTCCAGGATGCTCTTTGTGGGAGCATCACAGCAGGGAGGGAACAGCCCCCAGCCCCTTTGTGCAGGCTGCTGTTCCAGCTGCTCTCCTCTCAGGCTGCACACTGCTGCCAGACTGATGCTCCTGCTAAAGCTGCTTTCTACGTGATCAGCAATTAAGCTGTGAAGTCAGCCCCTTAATATTATGTTAAGATAGTTCAGTATATTAAATGTAAAGCAAGTCATAATTTTTAAAGGTAGCTCAGCTTCCTGAGTTTAAATGAAGGCAGCAGCAGGACTAGCAGAGCCATATGCAAATCAGCTGCATTTTAAAGCTAACAATAGATTTTGCTTTATTGTTTTGGCATTTAACGAGTGGGAAAATAATAAATGAAGCCACATGGGGAATCCCTGGTGCCTTTACAAACTGAAGCAGGGCCCATTTGGAGAGAGAACAGTCCCCATTTTTCTCCCTAGCTGCATTTCTCTTAACCCCCCCACCTTATTAAAGCTTGGAGGGCAAAATTCTCCTCTCGCATTCTTCTGGCAGCTCAGGCCACATCCAGCTCTCAGGCCACATCCAGCTCCCCCTGCCTTCCCAGCTGTCTTTCATCCTGTGAGCTCTCTCTGCAGACAGGGAATAGAAGAAGGGTAAAGATTGGCTGGGCCATAGGGAGTCAGAAGGAAAAGTGTTGTCGTGGCTTTAGGAGGGTTACAAAGGCTGTTAGGGCAGGGGCAGCTTTTTCTGCCTGTTGTATGCAGTCAGCAGCTACCAACACAAGGGCCATGGAAGAGGCAGCTGCAGTGGGCTCTGGGCAGCAGGGAGCAGGATCCATGGAGTGAAAACAAAACCTTCTGGTGTGCCAGGAACCAGTTCCAATGCCAGCACCAGCCCCATCACTTCTCAAAGCAGTGCTTGCTAGGGGCTGTGCATGCAAAAGGAAGAAGAGGGACTGCACAGGGAGGTGGTGGAGTCACTGTCCCTGGAGGTGTTGAAGCCAAGCCTGGCTGGGGCACTTAGTGCCATGGTCTGGGTGATTGGGCAGGGCTGGGTGCTAGGTTGGACTGGAGGAGCTTGGAGCTCTCTTCCAACCTGCTTGATTCTATGATCTTAGCAAGATGACCTCACTGGAGAGGTTTTGGGGCAGGTATTAGACAGCATTGCACAGGGCACAAGTGACAAAAAAACCCAACCCAGCAGGGTTATTTTCATCTAACTCACCCAGCTCTTACTGCTCAAAGCCCTGAGCCCAAAGGCAGCCTCAGCTGTGAGGATCATAGAATCTCAAGCTGGAATTGATCCTTAAGGATTATAATGGCCTTGGTGGTGTTGGTCTGATTGGACAGGCAGGTGTTAATCCTGCCACCTTTAGCTCTCTTAGTGGTGGAACGCAGCTGAAAGCAGATCACACCACGGATGTGTGCTCCTAAACGACCCTCAGATGTGTCTTCTCCCAGCCAGGCTATGGCAAACCACCCAAAGCACAACAGCCTGCTCCAGCGCCCCCACGCCCAGGCGCTCCCTGTGCAGAGCAGCCACAGCAGCACCTCCAACATGGGCTTGCTTCCTCCCTTATCTGTGAGCAGTACCAATTACACATCTCCATGAACACATCCCTGCGCCTGCCTTCCCCCAGGAACACTTTTGCCAACACCAAAGGATGCAACAGAAATCAGGAAGCAAAGCAAAGCAGCCAGCCCCACGTTAACGCACACTGCAGCATCCACTGACAGCAGCAAATTGCCAGGGAGAGTGAAAGCTCAAAAGACAAACAACAGGAACGGAGAGAAAATATTTTGAATGGAAATCTCCAAACCTCAGACAAGTTTGGAACATGCCTAAGGATGATCCCTCAGCTTCCACAGCCTGTCAGAAAAGCCTCTGCAGTCTTGCCACACGCATCTGGTTGCCCCCAGGTCTGCTGTGTGCTTCTGTTGTGCTCTTACGTGGGTGCTGCACGGGGAAATCTTTTGTTTGCTTGGTCTCTTAGAGCACCCAGTCCAACCACCAACCCAACACCACCATGGCCACTAAACCACGGCCCCAAGTGCCCTGCCCAAACGTTTCTTCACCACCTCCAGGGATGAGCACTCCACTACCTCCCCAGGCAACCTGTTCCAGTCAATTCCAAACCTTCCACTCAAGGTGGAAGATTTGTGCAGCCCTCTGAACATAGAAGTGTTGCACAAAGGATCTGCTTCTCCCCACAGTAATCCCCCCCCAGTGCCTGTCCCTGAAGCTCAGGGATGGTTGGTGGTGGAACCACACAAGCAGCAGCCCAGTTAAGCTTTGTGTCACCAAAGCTCTTGCAAACATTGCTCCATCAGTCACTGCAAAACCGAGAGCTGAGCAGTGCTCTGTGCTCAGCTGGTGGAAGGGGACTGATGCTGAGAATCACTCAACAACAAACTCAGCATCACAGAGCTTCTTGGATTGGAAAAGACCTTCAAGATCATCGAGTCCAATCATTACCTTCACACTGACAAGTCCTTGACTGAGCCAAAGCCCTCAGCACAACATCTAATCGCTATGGATGGCTATGGTTGGAAAGCACCACCAGGATCAGCCAGTCCAACCTTCATCCCAGCAGCTCTCATCACCAGACCATAGCCTCCAGCTCCATATCCACTCTCCTTTTAAACACCTCCAGGGATGGCAACTCTACCATCTCCCTGGGCAGCCTGTTCCAATGCTCCTCTCCATCCATCCCCACTGGGCAGGAAACAACAGCAGAGCACCTTCCCTGCCCATACTGTCCCTTTGCAAAACCTGACCCTGTCTCAGCTCAGGAAGAATCACATCCAAAGCTCTGCTCCAGCTGAGCACCAATCCTCCCCACAACACTTTCTGCTGCCCTGTCAGGAAGCCTGGATGTTGTCTACAGCACAGAAAGCCTAAAAACGAGGTGAGAGTAGACAGGGAAGGGCTGCTCAGCAAAGTGCTTGGGTGTGTAGCAGATGCACAAACACACAAGAGCAAGCTGGCTCTAGGAAGAGCTTTTCAGATTGCTTGAAAGTCTCTTACAAAGAAAAATAAAAGGCTTAACACAGAGATTCCCTCCATTGTTTTTCAGTGAGAGAAGTGCAGCACAGAACAACTCACCAGAGCCACGAACTACTTTTTCATTCCTGGTTTTTGTTTCATGCTTCAATATCTTCTTCCAGCTGCTCATGTCTCCTGTTTTTTCCCTTTCCCCTCCCTGTGATCTATTAGTTTCCCCCCAGAAATGGGGTTTATAAATCATTGTAATGCAGCCCGGGGAAAGAAGGTGCTTAGTGCAGGGAGAAATACATTGCAGCTAACAGCCACGGCAGGGAGGAAAACTCTCACCTCGTAGAGGGGCTTTGGCGACAGGTTACTGATGGTGCTGGGTTATTTTATGTCTGCATTCCTGCCATCAGGGGCAGGGCCTCAGGGAGTGCTGCCTGTACCCCCTCTGCAATATTTCAAGCTTCCTTCTGCAGGCAAAAAAGAAAACAAAACCAAACCCAAAGTGCTTGGGGGCTTGCAAGGGAAAGGGGGGAAGGAAAAATGGCTTGGAGAAGGAGAGGGAAGGCAGGACAGGTGGGGATGGATCACTGCATTCCTGGTTGTGCACCATCACATCCTTCTAAACAGAGGTGTCTGTCCCTTCATGCACCCTGAGAAGATGCACATTCCCTGCCTGCCCATTCGTTGGCAGCAGTGGCAGGAGTCACAGATTGCATCGGGTTGGAAGGGACCCCCAAAGGCCATCGTGTCCAAGCCCCCCGCAGGCAGCAGCAGGGACACCTCCAACTACAGCAGGCTGCCCAGGGACACATCGAGTCTGATCCTGAATGTCTCCTGGGACAGAGCCTCAACTACATCCCTGGGCAACCTGCTCCAGTGTTCCACCACCCTGATAACAAAGAACTTCCTCCTGATGTCCAGCCTGGATCTCTCCTGCTCCACATTCCAACCACTGCCCCTTGTCCTATTGCTACAGACCCCTCTAAACCACCCCTCACAGGAACCCAGCTCCCCCATGAACATGTCCACCCCACTGTGCCACAGCTTGTGTGGTGAGGTTGGGGTGTACCACAGCAGGACCCCCTCCAGTGCTGCCTGGTTTGGAGAGCAGGTGGAACCACCTGCTTATGATGTCCCAAACTTGGTTGTGTTTAAAACCTAAGGACTTGGCCTTGCTTTCTAGTCAGGCTTTTGAAAGGTGGCCTCAGCTTATCAAGCAGTCTAAAATATGCAGCTGGAAGCAGTGCAGGGCTGGGCAGCAGGTCACTGAGCAACCTCACCACAGCCTTTCCAGGTCAAGCCGTTGGAAGGGCTGCTGTAAGGTTTGTGGCACGACACTGTGGCCAGCCTGGGATGAAGGTCTAAGGGAAGCTGCCCTGAGTCTCCTCCCACAAACTAGAGTTAAGTCTTAAATGCAGAAAAACCCAACAGCAGCATCCAGCCAGAGAGACAAACCTCTACCAGCAGAGATGGAGGTACTTACCTCCTGCCCTGGAGCACAGCATGGATTAAGGGAACCTATTGGCAGCCCTCTTTAATTAGGAGGTTATGAAGATTTCCTCCCTGAGAGCAGCACAATCGCTCAGGAGCTTGAGGCTCTCTGAAGCACTCGCAGTGTTTTTAGGCTCACCAGCTCCTAACAAGACCACCCCAGGCAGACACACCAGCCTTTAGTTTCCAAAGCACACAAAAGAGACACCACGCTGGAATCTTACCTCTATCTTTAACAAAGCATTACCCACCCCCACCCCCCCCAACTCGCCCCCTCCTCAGCCTCTTCCCCATAATTGCCTTGTTATTGTCATTGGTGCCATTGTTCATTGGCTCGGCCCTAGAGAGACCCGAGGGAGCAGTTCTGCCTTAGCTAAACCAATATCTCCTGCAATAACCCCCTGCAGTTTCCCTTTTGCTATCCCGTGTTGAATAAATCCTCCCTCTCTGTTTGCTGAATGATCATAAAGATGTGATTGAAGTTTCAGATTTATGCTTTCCTCCCAGTCGAGGAGCAGCTCCAATAACGCCCAGAGCCTGTTTGCTGACTGCTTTGGGCAGGATATACCTAAAGGGAGATTTGTAAAGAGCAGAAAGAGGAATGCAAGGATGAAAGGGAGGTGTTTGCCAGGCGCAGATGCAGCCCTGGGTAGGGGCTGAATTCACACACGCAGCCGCTTGCAGAGCATCCTCTGTGCAGGGACCTCAGGCGCTTCCCAAGCACCCTGCCAGGCAGGGTGAGCACAATATTTTACTCTAACAGCAAATCTGTCTTGAGTAACCACACAAGGGACCCACAAGAGTTGGTTGCCTAGTAAAGGAGGCTCCTAACTAAAGATCTCAACACAACTGCACTGAAAACCGCTTGCAAGAGGCTGCTGAAGGCTGGCAGAGGGCTGCATGTTAAGGTGGTCCTTAGCTTCACTCTCTGTGTCCCACGAGGTCCCTCTGAACTGTGCCAATGCAATCCTCTGGGTGTCTGGGATGCTCCTGCTCCTAGGGGAGAATATCCCAGCTGTTCCCTCTGATCAAAGCCCCAACAGCCAAAGGAGCAGCCAAAGGAGGGTTGTGGTAAGAGGGAACAGCAGCTGCCTCCGGAGGGCAGCCAGAGCTGCACCTTCTCCGTTGAGGCAGCAGCCTCCAAAGAGCAAACCCAGGGAATTTGGTGCATGATTGGGAGCTGCAAGCTGGGGATGGTTATCATCTTCCCCAGAGGGCTGCTGAGATGCTGAGGGGCCTGGAGCACCTCTTTGAGGAGAAAAGGATGAGAGAACTGGGGCTGAGAGCCCAGAGAAGAGCAGCCCCAGAGGGGATCTGCTCAATGAAGGAGATAAAAGATGGGGGGCAGGAGGATGGGGCCAGTCAGTGGTGCCCACTGGAAGGCTAGAGGGCAAGGGGCACTAACTGGAAGCCAGGAGGTTCCATCTGAACAGGAGGAGAAAGTTGTCTGGTGTGAGAGTGCTGGAGGCCTGGAGCAGGTTGCCCAGAGAGGCTGTGGAGTCTCTTTCTGTAGAGAGATTCCAACCCTACCTGGGTATTATGATCCTGGGCAAGCTGCTGTGGGTGCACTGCATTAGCAAAGGGTTGGACTGGATGAGCTCCTTCCAGCTTCTACCATTCTGTAACTCTGTGTGGCAAACCTTCCACACTCCCCAGCAGCACTTCAGGAGCCATCTCTGACATACAGCTCTATCCCAGGAGCTGCACCCCATGGAGCACATCCCTGGGCAGATTCAGGTCATCATAGTGAGTCAGGGAATCATGGAATAGTTGCAGCTGGAAGAGGCCTCTAAGACCAGCAAGTCCAACTGCCAGCCTAACGCCGCCGCTAAACCAGGGCCCCAAGTGCCATGGCCACAGGTTTACTGAACACTTGCAGGGATGAGGACTCCACTACCTCCCTGGGCAGCCTGCTCCAGTGCCTGACCATGGCTATAAGCAAGCCACCACAAAGCTGCAGTAAAATCCAGTGCTGTGCCTTGGGTGCCAAGCCCTGAGCAGAGCACTCCCAACACACTGCTGCAGCCACACCACATTTCCCTCTCCTCAATCCCAGCAGTTTGTCCTCCTCCTCCTCATTCCCACCCAAAGCTCTAAGAACCTCTTCCAGCAGGGTGAGAGCCTTAAATTAACTGCACTTTAACATCCCTACACAACAAGGGAGTCTTTGCTCTTTGAAATTAATGCAGGTAGCCAAGAAGGGAACCTTTCCTGGGAAATTTATTCCTCTTTATTAGGAGTCAGGAAGAGGTGGGGGGGGGAAAACCCCAACCCCACAAACCACCATGACAACCACCCCCACCTCATTCCACCTCCTCCCAGAGCCGAGAGGATTGTGTGTGTGTGTCCTAATGAGGAATCTGTAATCATGAGAGCATCACCTGGGTGAGCCTAACTACGAAGCAACCACCAGCAGACTTCCCTGAGCAGCACTGTTTGGGTGATGGATGCTGAAGATCCTTTTTCCCCCCTCCTCTCCTCCTCCTCCTCGAGTGCATTACACAAAAGCAGAACAACAACAATAAAAAGCAAGATAAAAATATCTCCCCCTTTTTTTTGTTTCCTTTCTTCCCCCTTTTACCTCCACCCCCTCCTCTTAATTTGTAGTTTCCTGGTGTTAGCCAGGCTTACAAGACACATGCTCCCAATTAGCTGCTCCTCTTAATTTAAATGCTTCATAAATTATCTCCTGCGCTCGCGGATTATCACTTCATAATGCGAGTTAGCATTTAAATAAATAGCTGAGATGTAGGAAATTAGAGAGGTTTTACAGGCTGAGGCAGCAGCATAATGAAGGAAAATACCACAGCAGCTGAAGGAGGGGTTGGCAGAGCTGTGAGGGTGGGAGCAGACTGGGGGTGATTATTCTTATCCTATTATTTTGTTTCCGCCCCCTCCTCTCTTTGCCTTTTAGCAACCGAATTTGGACTGCGGCAGGGAAAATGTGGGTCAGAACTCCAGCAGAGCAGGAGGCTTCTGGAATGGCTGAGCAGGAAGGGAACAGAGGATTGTTAAGCACTTCCAGCATCTGAGTTAGTAAATATGATGCAATTGCAGAGTGGCTCTTTGAATCATAGGATCAAGCAGGTTGGAAGAGAGCTCCAAGCTCAGCCAGCCCAACCTAGCACCCAGCCCTGCCCAACCAACCAGACCATGGCACTAAGTGCCCCAGCCAGGATTGGCTTCAACACCTCCAGGCACAGCCACTCCACCACCTCCCTGGGCAGCCCATTCCAATGCCAATCACTCTCTCTGCCAACAACTTCCTCCTAACATCCAGCCTAGACCTGCCCTGGCACAGCTTGAGGCTGTGTCCCCTTCTTCTGTCCCTGGCTGCCTGGCAGCAGAGCCCAACCCCAGCTGGCTACAGCCTCCCTGCAGGCAGCTGCAGACAGCAATGAGCTCTGCCCTGAGCCTCCTCTGCTGCAGGCTGCACACCCCCAGCTCCCTCAGCCTCTCCTCACAGGGCTGTGCTCCAGGCCCCTCCCCAGCCTTGCTGCCCTTCTCCAAACACCTTCCAGCACCTCAACATCTCTCTGCAATGGAGGAGCCCACAACTGGAGCCAGATGTTGGTTATCTCATGAAGTAGCCCCTTTGAAAGCAATTGGGCTGCTTGTCTGTGTCAGGGAATCATCTGGAGCCTGGCCAGGCTCTGGGCTCTGTCCCAGTGTTGCCACCCAGGTAGTTCAGAGGCATCTCAAGAGTGCAGGCTTTCTGCAAAGAGTCACTGAGTCTTTTTGGTCAGAAAAGGCCTCCAAGACTGAGTCCAACCTTCAGCCCAACACCACCTCAGCCACTGAATCACATCCCCAAGTGCCATGCCCACAGGGTTCTTGAACACCTCCAGGGATGGGGACTCCACCACCTCCCCAGGCAGCCTTTGCCAATCCCTGTCCACTCCTGCAGTCAATATTTTTTTCCTCTAATCTCCAACCCAACCCTCCACTGGCACAATTTGAGGCCATTTCCTCTCCTTCCACCACCTGATGGCAGAGGGAAGAGCAACATCTGACCCCTTACCTCCTACCCTTGCCAACAAATTCAAGACCAGGGAGAAAAAACTCAGAACAAAGCAGAGCTGAACCTGCAGTGAGAGCATTTGGTGGGGAAGGCAGTGAGGGGGTCAGATGTAGGACTGTGGGTGTCTGAGGAGTAGCTCTATCTAACTTTCAAAGCTAATGAGCATTCATTTGTGGGCCAGAAAACTTCTGCCAGGATTCCAGCACCATTAATAAGATCAACCCATAGGCAAGGAGGGCTTTTAACCAGTGTCAGCAGCTCCCCGGTGCTATTTCAGCCCAGGTTCACCACTATTGTCACAAACGTAGGAAATTAGGAAGTCAGGGCAGGGAGAAACCTCAGGACAACTCCTTGGGGGCCAAAGGCTCTCTCCAGTGCTTGCCTTTAATGTCTCTGCTTCTTTTCCTGCCACAGGAGAAATCTCTGGGCAGGATCCTGCCAGCAGTCAGTCACACTTGACTGCCACCAACTTCTTTGAGAGCTGAAGACAGAGAGGCAGAAGTGGGCTCAGGACCCCTTTGCTGTGGGTCTTGCAGAGAGCCCAAGGTTGAGCTCTGCAGCTCTTGGGCAAGTTCAGCTCTTCCAGCTCCCTGCTTGCTCCCACACACAGCTGAGTTCCAGCATGTCAAAACCATGGATAATTTTTCCCAACCAGATGAAAATCATAGGAGCCTTGACAGCCTGGACCAAAGTCCAGCCTTAGGCAGGAGTAAAGTTATTAGTTCCCTCATTTCCCAGAGCCAGGCTGACACATTAGGATCTCACAGGAAGAGGCTCTAAGTGTAATGGGCAGGGGGGGGGGATTTTTTTTCCCCCTTGCCTGGTTTTTTTTTCCCCCCCTTTTGCAGTGGGAAATTTCAGCCTGGTGAATACATTTTGCTGTAGGACAGAGCAAATGATCTGGGCAGATCCCTGCATTAGCAGCAAACCCCTCAGTGTTTAATGGGAGTTGTGTCTAACTGACAGCACAATTTGGGGCTTCGTTGTATTTCATCTACTTCAAGAGCAGGGGGTCAAATTGGCTCATCATTTACATCCATCCAAGCCTGCTAATCCCAGGAGAGCTGCTGAGAGGAAGCTCAGGACAACCTGTAACTGACTCAATTTTCTCTGCTTAGCATAGCACCTTCCAGATATTTTTTTCCTAACAACGAGTGCCCAAAATGCTCTTGGTTACAGCCCCAGAGCCTCCTGAGCAGATAGAGCTGAGCAGGGACAGGTTGGAGAGTTGGGGCTGCTCAGCCTGGAGAAGAGAAGGCTCCAGGGAGACCTTGGAGCAGCCTTCCAGTACCTGAAGGGGGCTACAGGAGAACTGAGGAGGGACTTTGGACAAAAGGCTTGTGGCAACAAGAGAGACAATGGATTGAAGCTGGAGGAGAGCAGGTTGAGGCTGGAGATTGGGAAGAAATTCTTTGCATTGAGGGTGGGGAGACACTGGAAAAAGTTGCTCAGGGAATTTGTGGATGCTCCATTCCTGGAGATGTTCAAGGCTGGATGAGGCTTTGAGCAACCTGGGCTGGAGGGAGGTGACCCTGTCCATGGTGAGGAGGTTAGAACTGGATGATCTTTAAGATCCCTTCCAACCCAAACCATCCTATGGGCAACTGGATGGAGATCTGTTGGAAGGAGATTCCAGTCCCAGGTCCAGAAAGAAAAGGACCTCAAAAGCTCACCCAGTCCAACCCCTGCCAGAGCAGCATCTCCTATACCAGATCACACAGGAACACATCCAGGTGGGGTTTGAATATCCCCAGAGAGGGAGACTCCACAGCCCCCCTGGGCAGCCTGTGCCAGGGCTCTGGCACCCTCACAGGGAGAAAAATTCCTCCTCATGCCTAAATGAAACTTCCTCTGCCTCAGCTTCCCTGCTGGCACTGGGCATCACCCAGCAGAGCCTGGCTCCAGCCTCTGGCACTCACCTGCACACATTGATAACCACTGCTGAGGTCACCTCTCAGTCTCCTCTCTCCCAGCAGCACAGCTCCAGCTCCCTCAGGCTCTCCTCCTAACAGAGCTGTTCCATTCCCTCCGTTGCCTTTGTGGCTCTGTGCTGGACTCTCTCCAGCAGTTCTATGTCCCTCTTGAACTGGGGGCCCCAGAACTGGACACAGTGCTCCAGATGTGGCCTCAGCAGGGCAGAGCAGAGGGGCAGTAGAGCCTCTCTCGACCTACTCACCACAGCCCTTCTAATCCACCCCAGGATGGCATTGCCCCTCCTGGCCCCCAGAGCACATTGCTGGCTCATGCTCACCCTCCCACCCACCAGGAGCCCCAAATCCTTTTCCCCTTTGCTGCCTTCCAACAGCTCAGTCCCCAGCCTATGCTGCTCCCTGGGCTTGTTCTTTCCCAGGTGCCAGCCTCTACCCCTGCCCTTGTTGAATTTCATTCCATTTCTCCCTGCCCAGCCCTCAGCCTGTCCCAGCCTGGCTGAATGGCAGCACAGCCTCTGCTGTGGCAGCCACTGCACCCAGCTTGGTGTCAGCAGCAAACTTACTGACAGTGCCCTCTGTGCCCTCAGCCAGGTCATTGATGAATATATTGAACAGAACTGGTCCCAGCACTGACCCCTGTGGGACTCCACTGGTCACAGACCTCCAACTAGACTCCATCCCACTGACCACAGCTCTCTGGCTCCTTCCCTTCAACCACTTCCCATCCACTCACCCCAGGATGCCATCAGCACTCCTGGCCACGAGGGAAGGTGGTGCCACTTTTTTTTCCAGCCTCACCTTTTCTTCTGAAAGGGCATTTGCAAGTAATAAAATTGGAAGCTGCTGCACACTTCTTTCCAACTGATCTACTAATCATATTCCTTCAAATGTTATATCCCTGACCCTTGTAAAGGGATTGCAAAGGAAGGCGTTTTTTAAGCTGCATTTTAATAAGTCAATATGAAAGCTCAAAATTATTTAAAGCTTCTTAAATAGGATTAAATTTGATTTCTTGTGGGAATAGTGGGGGATAGGCTAGTAAAGATGTTCTGTCCTGCTGAGGTTTTATCACATTAAAGCAACAGCATCCTTTTCTAACAGCAAAAAAAAAACCCAAACCCTTCCTCTAGCCTCTGATGGAGATGGAGATTATTCTGTACAGGAGGAGGTGATTGAAGTTGGGAGGTTCCTCTGTCTGTGGTCAGAGATTAGAGTTTCTCCTTCAGTGGAAACTGAGAGATTCATAGAACCATAGAATGGGTTGGATTGGAAGGGCTCCTCCATTGCAGAGAGATGCTGAGGTGCTGGAAGGTGTTGAGAGAAGGGCAGCAAGGCTGGGGAGGGGCCTGGAGCACAGCCCTGTGAGGAGAGGCTGAGGGAGCTGGGGGTGTGCAGCCTGCAGCAGAGGAGGCTCAGGGCAGAGCTCATTGCTGTCTGCAGCTCCCTGCAGGGAGGCTGTAGCCAGCTGGGGTTGGGCTCTGCTGCCAGGCAGCCAGCAACAGAAGAAGGGGACACAGCCTCAAGCTGTGCCAGGGCAGGTCTAGGCTGGATGTTAGGAGGAAGTTGTTGGCAGAGAGAGTGATTGGCATTGGAATGGGCTGCCCAGGGAGGTGGTGGAGTGGCCGTGGCTGGAGGTGTTGAAGCCAAGCCTGGCTGGGGCACTTAGTGCCATGGTCTGGTTGGTTGGGCAGGGCTGGGTGCTAGGTTGGGCTGGCTGAGCTTGGAGCTCTCTTCCAACCTGCCTGACTCTACTGTTCTAAGATCATCTAATTCCAGCCCCCCTGCCATGGGCAGGGACTCTTCCCACCAGCCCAGGTTGCTTAAAGCCTCATCCAGCCTGGCCTTGAGCACCTCCAGGGAGGGGGCAGCCACAGCCCCCCTGGGCAACCTGTGCCAGAGTCTCCCCACCCTCCCTGGAGACAATTTCTTTCTAATCTCCAGCCTCAATCTCCCCTCCTCAAGCTTCAATCCATTACCCCCAGTCCTATCACTCCAAACCCTTGTCAGCAGCCCCCTCCCCAGCCTTCTCATAGCCCCTTTCAGGTACTGGAAGACTTCTCCAAGGTCTCCTTGGAGCCTTATTTTCTAGCTTCTGAGCCAAGGGTTTGCCCCAGTTGAAGAAGTTCTGAGTTAGTCTCAAATATCAGAATATTTTGTTCTGGGGTGCCCCAAGTGAAGCAACTTCAGGCAAGTGAAATGGCAGCCCTCAGGGCACCCAGGCTCTCCTTTCAGCCAGGGGCTGGATTTGGCCCTAAGAGTCAGAGGTCTGTGTCCCTGGGGGACTGTTTTGCTCTGTGGGCAACGTGACCATACTCAGTCTGCTCAAGAAGGTTGAATCCTTGCTTGCAGTCAACTCTTGATGTCATTGGGGCTTCTTTTTTGATGCCATTGGAATGGGCTGCCCAGGGAGGTGGTGGAGTCACTGTCCCTGGAGGTGTTCAAGAAAAGACTGGATGAGGCACTTGGTGCCATGGTCTGGTTGGCTGGATAGGGCTGGGTGCTAGGGTGGACTGGATGAGTTTGGAGGTCTCTTCCAACCTGGTCTATTCTATCCCATCCTATCCTATCCTGTCCTGTGGAGGCTGCTCTGGCAGCATTTAGCTCAATAAGTTCTACAGAGCCCAAGGAGACTCAGGAGGAGGAGATTAAATCTACCTGTGTGGAGCTGGAGGAGGCAGGAGCGAGTAGCAGGGCGTGAAGAGCAGCTTCACAAAGGGGAGCTGTGCTGAACATAATCTGGGACAACATCTGGCCCGGGGAGAGCAGCAGGGGATTTCTCCTGGAGGAGCAGATGGGAAGGTTTATAGACCAGATCTGACTGAGGATGAACACAGAAAAGGTCATAATTGCTGGAAGGGGACGAGAAGGCTCTTGCTAAATGCACTGTCCCACTTCTGCAGCAGTTAGAGCAAGTTCTCACCCTGCACCCACCCTGCAGCCACAGAATGGTTTCTGTTGGGAGAGACCTTTCAGATCAAGCCCAGCTGTTACCCCAGCACTGCCAGGTCACCTCTAAACCACGTCCCTCAGCACCACATCTCCACAGCTTTGAAACCCCCCCAGGGGTGGGAGCTCCACCACTGCCCTGGGCAGCCTGGGCCAGAGCTTCACAACTTTGCAGGGGAAGAAATTGCTCCTAACATCTGACCTAAGCCTCCCCTGGCACAACTTGGGGCCATTTCCTCTTGTCCTGTCACTTGATCCTTGACAGAACAGACCAACACCCACTTGGCTCCAGCATCCTTTCAGGTAGCTGCAGAGAGCCAGAAGGTCTCCCCCCAGCCTCCTTTTCTCCAGGCTGAACAGCCTCAGCTGCTCCCCACAGGCCTTGTGCTCTAGACCCATGCCACATCCTGCTCCCAGCCAAAGCTCCATGCACCCTCCAAAGCCAACAGACACTGAGCCAAAGCATTTCCTGGCAGAATTAGGCTTCAGGGTGTCCCCAGGGCTGTGGCTCTCTGGGAAGTGACAACCCCACCACACCCTGCCAGCTCCTCTCTGGAGGGCTCACATCTCTCTGGGGAGCCAAATGCAAAGGTGGTGAAATGATTCCCTTTGCCAAGGTGCTCCCTGCTGCTCTGCCCATGTTCTGCCACTGCACCAAGCACAGAATTACTCCACTTTTCCCTACCCTGATCCATCCATACTCACTTCCACTTTCTCCCTGATGTTGGAGCAAGGACTGGGAGATGCCTGTCTCCATTTAGCTGCTCCAGGGCCACCCCATCCTGTACCAAACCCCTCCACCATTGTCCCTGCTTGTCTTCATGCTCATTCTGCCTCTTAGAGGCTCAAGAGGGATCAGGTGCAGGCGAGACCTCAGCCTGGCAGCAGCTACCAACTGCACCCACCTTGGTGCAGCTCAAACAACCCATCCCTGCTGCCAGCAGCCCTGTCCCATGCCCACAGCCCAGGAAGCTTCTGCAGGGCATGCAAGCAAGCAAGAGGCTGCTATGAACTTCAGGAGCAGTGGCACCCACTGCAGAAACACAGACAGGCTGCCCTCACCTGCAGTGCTGGCACAAAACCTGACACAGGCACAAATTTACCTTCGAGTCAGGAGCAGATTTCCTAGAGCAGGAGAAGATCATTTCCAATATTTCTGCCTCAATTAGAGTCAAACACCTCAGTGAGGCTCAGCCTTTGGGGCTGTGCCTGGGCTGCCTGCTCCCAGCACTGAGACCAGCAGCAGAGTCAGCAGAAACAGCACAAGTGGGCAGGGGGTTGGTGATTTATCAGTGCTGAAGTAATTCACCCTGACAGGGAGGCACTGAGGAGGAGCTCAGGGTCCAGCAGGTGCCCCCAAAGACCCAAGAGTTACCTGGTGCCACACATCAACAGCAGCAGCAGGCTCAGACTCTGACTCCCAAGCAGAGAAAATACTTCCCCCACACCTTTGTGTCCAAAACTCATTTTCCAACAGCAGAAAGAATCAGCCCTGGGGTGGAGAACAGAATCATAGAACTGTTTGGGTTGAAAGAGATCTCCAAGATCATCCAAGTCCAACCATCAAGCCAACACCACCCTGGCCACTAAACCGTGACCCCAAGAGCCATATCCACAGGTTTCTTGAACACCTTCAGGGATGGGGACTCCACCACCTCCCTGGGCAGCCTCTGCCAGTCTCTCACCCCTCCTGCAGCAAAGAAATTGCTCCTCAGCTCCAACCTAACCCTCCCCCAGCACAACAGGAGGCCATTTTCTCTCCTTCTGCCACCTGATAGTAGGGAGAACAGCCCAACCCCACCTCACTGCAGCCTCCTCTCAGGGAGCTGTAGAGGGCAATGAGGTCTGCCCTCAGCCTCCTCTTCTCCAGACTGAACACCCCCAGCTCCCTCAGCTGCTCCTCCCCAGCCCTGTTCTCCAGACCTTAACCAACCTCACTGCTCCTCTCTGGACACACTCCAGCACCTCAATGTCTGCCTCAGGGTGAGGAACCCAAAACTGAACCCAATACCCAGGGTGTAGCCTCAACAGTGCTGAGCAAGGCAACTTTCAGTGCTGCTGAAACTCTCCTTCCAACAGAGCATTATCTGCTGGCTCAAGAATCATAGAAGAGACCTCCAAGATCACCAAGCCCAACCTTCACCCCAAGACCACCAACTACTGGTTGACTCACGCTCACAGTCCCAGAATTTGGGGGGGGAGGAGGGCAAGGAGGATGCTTCAACAAGCCAAAAAAAGCTGGAGGGTGACCACAGCCACTGAAGGCAAAGGGAAGTCTTGTGCAGGAAAAGGCTTTCATTTCTGCCTGCCCCTTTAAAACCCGAATGATGGAGTTCATTTGCATTTAGATCTCTTTGGCTCCCTCTTTTCATCTGAAGACAAATCCTCACAAAGGCTGCTTAATTAGACCAAATTAGATTTCCACCTAGTGGCTTGTCATTCATTAGCAAACGCTGTTCTTTTCTTCTGCTTTGGTAATTAGAGGCAGGGCTGGCAGGGCTCACTTCAGCCTGCAGCTCTGACTTGCATCCCTGATTTTGTGCAGATGAGAGCAAAGAAGAGGAAGAGGGGAAAAAAAAACCACACCCCAAACAAACAACCAAACCAACAACCCCCCCCCCCCCCCCCCCCCCAGATATTATTCAAGTTGCATCAAGCCTGCTCGTTTTCACAAGTTGGCTAAAGATCATTGCTGGAGTCTTTTATGTAATGGGGTAGAGAATCTTGCTTAAGTCTTTCATGATTAATTGTAATAGCAGAGCTGGTGGCAATTTTCAAGACTAAAAGCTGAGTACAAACAGCTCCCAGGCGAAGCTGCTGTGCCAGGCAGCAAGTGCCTTGCCTTAGAGGGGGGGCTCTATGTCAGGGACCTCTCTGCCTGGCCTTTGGTTGTTGTCCCTTATGGCCAAGGTGTGAGCAGAATGGATGGGGAGAGGGCAAGCAAGCTGCTGGGCAGGTAAAACCCTGGGCTGGAATTGTGGTGAGGCCACACCTTGAAGGTTTGGTTTGGTTTTGGGGCACTCACTGTGAGAAGGAACAGGTCCAGGGAAGGGCAACAAAGCTGGGGAAGGGTCTGGAGGACAGGGCTGGGGAGGAGTGGTTGAGGGAGCTGGGGGTGTCTGGCCTGGAGAAGAGGAGGCTGTGGGGAGACCTCATTGCTCTCTGCAGCTCCCTGAAAGGAGGCTGGAGCCAGGTGGGGTTGGTCTCTTCTCCCTGGTATCAGCTGCTAGGACAAGAGGAAATGAAATTGTGCCAGGGGAGGGTTAGGTTGGAGATGAGGAAAAACTTCTTTGCTGCAAGAGTGGTGAGGGATTGGAACAAGCTACTCAGGGAGGTGGCGGAGTCCCCATCCCTGAAGTTGTTCAAGAAACCTGTGGATGTGGCACCTGGGGACATGGTTTCGTGGCCATGGTGACGTTGGCTTGATGGTTGGGCTCTAGTGGCCATGGTGGTCTTAAACTGACTCAGATCCTAAAGGTCCCTTCCCACCAAAACAATCCCACGACTCTGTCTGCCTCATCTCCCTGCAATACCTAAGGCAGTGAGGCACAAGCCTGTGTCCCACCCATCCTTGCAGTGCTTTTCTGCTGGTGCTATGAAAAATGTAGCTTCTGGAGGGGAGAAGTCATCAAGCCCTAGGGTCACTGAGGCTGGAAAAGTCCTCCAAGAGTGAGCCCAACCACTATACCTGCACTGCCACATCCATCACCAACCACAGCCCTAAGCACCACACCTGCATGCTTTGGAACACTGCATAGAATCAGTCAAGGCTGGAAGGGACCACAAGGAGCAGCCAGTTCCAAACCCCTGCCATGGGCAGGGACACCTCACACTAGATCAGGCTCTCCAGAGCCTCATCCAGCCTGGCCTTAAACACCTCCAGGGATGAGGCTTCCACCACCTCCCTGGGCAACCCCTTCTAGGCTCTCACCACTCTCATGCTGAAGAGCTTCTTCCTAACATCCAGGCTGAATCTCCCCATTTCCAGCTTTGGTCCATTCCCTCCAGTCCTGTGACAACCTGACAGCCAAAAAAGTCCTTCCCCAGCTTTCTTGTAGCCCCCTTAAGGTACTGAGAGGTCATAATAAGGTCACCTGGGAGCCTTCTCCTCTCCAGACTGCACAGCCCCAACTCTCTCAGTCTATGCTCACAGCAGAGCGGCTCCAGCCCTCTGCTCATCCCCTTCCAGGCATGAGGACTCCACCATTACCTTGGGCAGCATTTTCCAGGCTTTAACCATCCTTGCAGTGAAGAAATTGTTCCTCATACCCAACCTAAACCTCTCCTGGGCAACCTGTTCCAGTGTCTCACCACCCTCACTGTGAAGAATTCCTCTGGATCATCCAGTCTAAATCTGCTCTCCTCAAGCTCAACTCTGTGCTAACAAATCCAGCTTTATAGCAACAGAGTCATGGAATGGTCAGAAGGGGCCTTTAAAAGCTCATCCAGACCAACCCCACCGCAGGGAGCAGGCACATCTTTAACTAGGACAAGGGGACACAGCCTCAAGCTGTGCCAGGGCAGGTCTAGGCTGGATGTTAGGAGGAAGTTGTTGGCAGAGAGAGTGATTGGCATTGGAATGGGCTGCCCAGGGAGGTGGTGGAGTCACTGTCCCTGGGGGTGTTCAGGAAAAGCCTGGATGAGGCACTTGGTGCCATGGTCTGGTTAGCTGGATAGGGCTGGGTGCTAGGGTGGACTGGATGAGCTTGGAGCTCTCTTCCAACCTGGTTGATTCTACTCTATTCTAGATCAGGTCATTCAGAGCCCCAGACAGCCTGACCTGGAATGTTTCCTGGGGTGAGACATCTCCCAGCTTTCTGAGCAACCCTGGGCCAGAATCTCACTACCTGCACTGTAAGAACAAAATATTCTTCCTTGTACTTAGCCTCAACCTACTCTCCTTTACTCCACACACAGCACCCCTTCTTTTCCCAACCATTCTCTGTAAAAGAGCCAAAGTTGTTGTGGATTTTTTTCCTCCTTTTTTTTTTTTTAAGGTGAAACAAAAAAAAAAAAAAACCCACAAAAAAAAAAAACCAACAAACAAAAACAACAGGAAAAAAAAACCCAAAGCACCAAAATCTCCTCAAATTTGCCTTTCTCAAAACACTGAAACATTCCCTTTCTCATCTACCTTAAACCTGATGTTGAGTTACTGTCCCCCAGAGGCTTTCAGCAGCTCAGTGCTGATGTATCCCTGCACTTTGTAGCTCACTGCCTTCTTCGAGTGTAATCAAACATCAAGCTAAGTAGCAAATAAATCTCCCGATCTCATAAGCTGCACAGCGAGATCATGTAAATGCAAATGAGGGGCTTGATTTCAAGCTGTCGCGGGGGGAAGGAGGGAAAGATGCTGGGCCCTGCCGCTGCCATCCCTTCCCTCGGCAAGCGCAGTAAATCTGCAGTAACAGCAGCGTGAGGGAGGCTGGACCGGGCGAGGGGCGTCGGGAAAGGGGAACAGAAGGGAGGGGAGGAAGCAGGGCAGGGCAGGGTGGAAACGCGACCGGCGGCAGCAGGGCAGAGCTGCTGAGGAGGGGGTGAGGGCAGCCTTGGCTGAGATGGAGTGGAAAGGATTTGTGAGCTTGCCCAGCAGTTTGCAGAGCCTCTCCCTGCTGACCAGCCTCCCTTTCTGCACTAACCAGAGCCTCTCCTTGCTAATCAGAACCTCCCTTTCTGCTCTAACCAGAGCCTCTCCTTGCTAATCAGAACCTCCCTTTCTGCTCTAACCAGAGCCTCCCCCCTCTGCTCTAACCAGAGCCTCCCCCCTCTGCTCTAACCAGAGCCTCCCCCTCTGCCCTAACCAGAGCATAACCTAATCTGGCTGAGGATGTCTCTGCTCACTGCAGGGGGGCAGGCTGGTCTGGATGGGCTTTAGGGTCTCCTTCCAGCCCAGGTGGTTCTGTGATGTCTGTGGGTTTACAGAATCATTAAGGTTGGAAGAGAGCTCTGAGATGAGCCAGTCCAAGCACCAGCCCAGCACCACCATGCTCACTGAGCCACGGCCACAGGTTTCTTGCACACCTCCAGGGCTGGGGACTCCACCACCTCCCTGGGCAGCCTCTGCCAATCCCTGACCACTCTTGCAGCAAAGACATTTTTCCTAACATCCAACTTAAACCTCCCCTGGTGTAACTGGAAGCCATTTCCTCACTTGTTACTTGGAAGAAGAGACCAACCCCCACCTCACTCCAGCCTCCTCTGAGGGGAGTGAAGGGCTCCCAGCCCAGGGAAGGGCTGGCTCAGGTACAGGGATTAAAGCTCCATGTGTCCATCTCTTGCTGTGCTTCTCAGCCCAGACATCTCCTACCCTTCTGCAGCCTCTGTCAGCTTTGGGGAACTGATGCAATGTGTGTCAAAGGGCCACAAACACCAGGGAATGGAACACAAAGAGTCTTGCAGCAAACCACGGACCCTTAAAGCTTTTGTACCTCCTCCCACCTCTGCAACGTGCCTGCCTCCTACAGATCCATTCCTGAGCCTTCCTCTTCCCTCACAGCAAACACCATTAGCACCCAAACACAGGTCCAGGGCTCAAACAAGGAGCTTCAGGCAGCCTTGGGCAACTTGAGCTAATAGGAGTCGTCCTTGCCTATGGCAGGAGGGGTGGAACTCAATGATCTTTGAGGCCCTTTCCTACTTAAACCATTCTATGATCTCCAAGTTCCCTTCCAACCCAATCCACTCTTTGAATCCATGAAACTCCCCTCCCTCTGCAGCCAACCAAGGTATTCCCACTGACCAAACAGCCCAACCTCCGAGCTGCAGCCAGCCTGAGCATGGTTCCCTCCACATCCACTCCAGAGGCATCCAATCTCGACCCTGAAAATCATTTCCAAGTGGGCAGGATGCAGTAACTGAGCCCTTAAAGACAGTTTGGGAGCACAGACTAAACCTCAGCGCTCACCACTCGTAGCCCTGGGAGGAGGTGAAGATCTCTGCAGGATGCTCTGGGAGTGCTCCAGGAAAAGAGTCTGGGGTTGCCTTTTCCAAAGGGGCTGCCTGAGCAGCGGTTCAGATGCTGGATTTGCCTCACTCAGGTCGTAAAGGGAGGAAGAACTTGCAGAAGGTACCCAGAGAAAATTAGGACCGCCTGGGATGCAGGGAGAGACGGTTTTAATTAGAGCCAAGAGGTGGGAAATAAGGCAGAGAAATGACATCTTAATGAGGTTTAATGAAGTTGTCTGCTGATGGGCACAGCTGTCAGACAGATCTGTATTCCAGCCAAGCAGCTTTGTGACAGGCTGAACCTGAACGTAGGGGATGGTGCTGGAGCTGGGGAAGGGGGAAAAAGACCTTCTGCACCAAGCCCTTTCCAACACCACACACCTACAACACCCCAGGACGAGCAAGCAAGCCCAGCCCACGAGGCTGGCACAGCACTTTGCTGACTGATGAGTGGAAAAGGCTGTGACTTGGGTTGCACCGAGCAAGACTCGCTCCTGCTACCTCCTCCTTCGCTTCTGTGCGTTAAAGATGCTGGCCCAGAGCCCTCAGAGTCTGCTGATGTGCTTCAGGCACAAGTTCTCTCCACGTTTAACATCTTGGACCAGATCTTTTCATTTAGTACTTTTTATCTTCCCTTAATTAATTATCCAACACCTTCAGCTTTATTTATTCAGTGCAAAGTGACTGTAAAATGCCACCTGATCATAAAAGCAAACAGCCTGCGCTCCTCTGGGGATGGAGTAAACACCCAACTGTGCTAACTTCAGCTGCTCCACAAAAGGAACCTTTAGCTCCTGGCATTTTTATTTCTTTGTTTTCATTCCCCCCCCCCCATTTTAGAGAGGTTCTGCATTCAAAGGTCTGGAAACAACTTTGCCACAGGTCACAAACCCCTCTCCTTTCTGTGCGGTCTCTCAGCACAGAATCAGTCAGGGCTGGAAGGGACCACAAGGATCAGCCAGTTCCACCCCCCCTGCCATGGGCAGGGACACCTCACACTAGATCAGGCTCTCCAGAGCCTCATCCAGCCTGGCCTTAAACACCTCCAGGGATGAATCTTCCACCACCTCCCTGGGCAACCCCTTCCAGGCTCTCAGCAGCTCTCCTGCTGAAGAACTTCTTCCTAACATCCAGGCTGAATCTATGTTCTGCTCTCTTCAGTCCTATCAGTACCACACCTTTGCTGCCATAGCAGATTTCTGACCTCAGGAGATCCAATATCAGGTCATGCTCCTTGGAAAAAAAGCCTTTTCTGATGCATGTGAGGAGCACTTCACCATTTCCTTCGTGTATCAGTGCCAACCAACCTGAAGAGCTAATGTCCACACGGCTGTAAATGCAGGAGAAGCAGATCAGCAGCCAACGCCTGCTGATCAAAGACTTCACCACCCCTGGCACCAGCTTCTAGGAGCTGTCTGACTCCCCCACAGCAAGCACACATGGTTCAGCCAGGTGACACTGCCGTTGTGGTGGCACTAAAAGGCATCCTCGAGATCAGTGCTGGGCACACCTACGGGAAGCAGTCCCTTGCAGAGCTTCACAGGAGGGGGATGCAGCTACACCACACCCAGGTTGTGTCAGGCGTCTGAGTTGGCTGCTTTCAAAAGGGTCTGCTTGCAGCAAAGGATCTGGAGCTTAGCACTGGACAAGGAGCCTGATGAGGTTTGAGTCTATCAAAGGATCTTAGGAAACTCCAAAAGTTCATTTCCTGGTGCTCTTGGGCTCCTGGGAGGCATGGGAGTGTCCCATCTGCTCTGCAGCACAGGTCACTGGAGCAAGGGGAGACAACTTCAACCACCAGCCCAGCACCACTGTGGCCACTAAACCACATCACAGTCACTGAACAGCTCCAGGGATGGGGACTCCACCACCTCCCTGAGCAGCCTGTTCCAACACCTGAACAAACTCTTTCCTGACCCTGCTCCAGCTTCCCCTAGCAGGACTGCACAGCCTCTCACTGCCAGGCTCTCAGCTCTTCCCTCCTCCACCACCTCCCTTTCAGGCAGCAATGAGGTTTCAGGACACACACATCCTGCAGTGACTTCACCATGGAGATGGGAGGGCAGAGACAAAGGGGTGAAGGGAGTTGAGTTAATCCCAGACACCACCAGGCTGGGACACTCACAGGCAGGGGACCAGTTCACTTCAAAACTAAATAGAAGTGAGTTCATTGAGCTCAGCTTCTTTTCTGTGCTATAACCCCTGGGCTCTTCTCCCCCTTCTTCATCCCTCTTCTCCCCCTTCAGCATGCCTTGCCTCTGGACTATTCCTAGGCAGGAGTGGCTATGGGACTGCTTGAAGAAGTTCAGATCAGTTTTCTAGGAGGATGCACAGCTTGGAAGTGAAATAACTCAGGGGGATGTTCAGACTAGCTGCAGCCTCCCCAGCAGACACCAGAGCTGGGCATGCCAGCCAGGGGAGGAATTAACCAAAACAAAAGTCCATTTGCAGTGGGTCAGGATCCCCCTTCCCAGCAGGACTTTAACACTCAGCTACAAACCTGGGTGAAATTCAGCAGCCCTCAGCTCTGGTGAAGCTTCGTGGCTGGGAGTTCTGTTGCTTGTGTCCAGACAGAGGATTCGAAGCCCTGCCAAGTGCAGCCAGAGCAGCTCCTGGCACTTGTGGCCATCTTCTGTTACACATTGTTGTTGTCAGGGGCTTCAGCTCAGCAGGAAAGGTCTTTATGCTCCTTCTTTCAATTCTTCCCTGCAGCCAGAGCTGGGGAAGCCCCAGAGAAACTGCTACACCCTGCCAGGCTTGGATTTTTCATACGGGCTGTACCTCCAGAGGACAGACGGAGGAGTCCCTGAAGGTAGGACACCCCCACCAAAACAGCGCTACAAGGGAGTCCTGGCACTGACAGGATCTCTCCTCTCCTTCCCAGTACTCTTCAAACCTTCTCATCCAATTGGAGATGAAGAACTCCAAGTTTTCCCACTTCCACTGCCACCACCCAGCTTGCTTGGTGACAGTAAAGCTGCTCTGTCACACTGCAAACCTCTCTAGGATGACAGAGAGCCCAAGCAGGGCTGGGAATGGCACCTGCAAAGGGTGGTCCACATGGCCACGCTCAGAACTTTGTTAGAGCTCCTATCCTGTGCTCTCAGGGCCAATTCCCCTGGGAAATCAACTCTGCTGAGCCAGCCAGGGCAGAGGGTGAGGAGACCTCCGAGCCAGAAGGGCATCAGAGGCAATGGGATCAGACACAAAGCTCACCCCACAGCAAAGCCATGGCAAAAGGTGCACAGGGTCCTCATGCACGGTGCCCAAAGCTCAGCCTGGCTTCCCAAAGAGCAGCTGCCACCATGCCTGACCTGGGCTCTGCTCCTTCCTTCCAGCAATAGGCAGCTGGGACAGCATCAAGCCCAGGAGCGCTTTAGCTCGCAGCATGCCCCGAGACTTCATCACCATGAACCGAGGGGCCCTGAGGGCAGGTTACACCACAGCCAGGCAGTTCAACCTCTACTACAAGGCCAAGGACATCTGCTGCAAGGCTGAGGAGTACAACCACCTCCAGAGGAGCCCACCTAAACTCCCTGCAGACCTCACTTACGGCATCACACCACGGTAAGGGGGAAAGGCTTGGGGCACTTCTCAGAATCATAGAATGGTTTAGGTTGGAAGGGACCTCAAGGATCATCCAGCTCCAACCCCCTGCCATAGGCAGGGACACCTCCCACTAGAGCAGGTTGCTCAAGGCCTCATCCAGCCTGGTCTTAAATACCTCCAGGGAGGAAGCATCCACAGCCTCCCTGGGCAACCTGTGTCAGTGTCTCACCACCCTCACTGTAAAGAACTTCCTCCTAACATCCAGTCTAAATCTCCCCTCTGCCAGTTCAAACCCATTCCCCCTCGTCCTGACATTACCAGACCTTGTCAATAGTCCCTCCCCAGCCTTCCTTTAGGCTCCCTTCAGATACTGCAAATCCACTCTAAGGTCTCCTCAAAGCCTTCTCCTCTCCAGGCTGCAGAGCCCCAACTCTCTCAGCCTGTCCTCATAGCAGAGCTGCTGCAGCCCTCTGAGCATCTTCGTGGCTCTCCTCTGGACTCGCTCCAGCAGTTCCATGTCCTTCTTGTGTTGGGGGCTCCAGAACTGCACACAGTACTCCAGGTGGGGTCTGAGGAGAGCAGAGTAAAGGGGGAGAATCCCCTCCCTTGCCCTGCTGCCCACACTGCTCTTGCTGCAGCCCAGCACAGGGTTGCTGTCTGGGCTGCATGTGCACACTGCAGGCTCATGTTGAGCTTTTCATCAACCCAGACCCCCAGGTCCTTCTCCTCAGGGCTGCTCTCAGCCATTCACCACTCAGCCTGGAGCTGTGCCTGGGATTGCACCGACCCAGAATGGGCTCATGTGCCATGGTCTGGTTGATTGGATAGGGCTGGTTTGGGCAGGATGAGCTTGGAGGTCTCTTCCAACCTGGTTGATTCTCTGCGGATAGGCTACAGGCGTTGGGGCTCTGCAGCCTGGAGAAGAGAAGGCTTCATTGAGACCTTTTAGTGGCCTTGCAGTGTCTGAAGGGAGCTACAGGAGGGCTGGGGAGGGACGATTGGCAAGGTCTGGTAATGACAGGAGGAGGAGGAATTGGGTTTAAAGTGGCAGAGGGGAGGCTGAAACTAGGAAAGGGCTTTTTGCAGTGAGGGTAGTGAGGCANGAATGTGATCAAAGATCACATTCTGTGCTTCTGTCATCCACAACCTCCCTGGAGGTGTTCAAGGCCAGGTTAGATGAGGCCTTGAGCAACCTATTCTAGTGAGAGGTGTCCCTGCAGGGGTGGTTGGAACTGGCTGATCCCTTCCAACCTAAACCACTCTGATTCTATTCTATGATTCTCCCCTCACATATCCATCTCCCACACCTCTCATCCCCACAGAAGCTTCTCTTGCTGATCTTGCAGGTCTGGCCCAGACATTAGATTTCATTTTAAGAGCTGGATAATAAGCACTAGGAAAGAGAGAGGGATGGGGGAAGAAACAACAGCCACAAATTCCAGAGCAAAGACATGATGAACAGCAGCCTGTATCTCACATGATAGTAAATGGCCTTTGCATATGCAAATTGAATGGATTTTAAAATGGTATTTAATGACAATTTTCGTAGCAGACATTAACATTAATTGCATCCAAATGAAAATGTAGCATTAGTTTGCTGTTAGCTGCAAATGCCCCAGCCATAAAGCTTTATCTTTATCAGGACCAGCCCTGGTTGATGTGACAGGGCTGCTCTGCAAATTGCAGGCAAAAAGGGCTTTTAGGTGGCAAAAGTAGCCAAAACCAAAATAATCAACATCCATTTTGCTTTTCTCTCTTCATAAACGAGGGTTAAGTGGCTGCCATGGAGAAATCCAGGCAAGCTTCCCAAGGTTTAAGGGAAAGCTGCAGCCCCCCAGCCCTGCAGAAGGGGTGGGAAAGGGCTTTTGATTTAAAGTTCTCGTGGTACAACTTGCCTGCTCCTTAATAGCCACCTCTTACCCTGCCTGATTGTATTTATCCCTTCACTTTAAGAGCACATTACAGACAAAATCAAATTACTGGGCTCACCCAGGAGTTGTTACAGCCACTGCAGTAAAAGGGGGAGTTTAACACACTTGGCTGTGACTGCCAAGCTAACAGGCACCAGCTCTGCTGAGCTCTGCCCAGCCCAAGCCTAAGCCTGTCCCTGCTCACAGCTGACCAGGTTTGAGATCACAGGCTCACAGGATACTAGGGGTGGGAAGGGACCCAAGGAGATCATCGAGTCCAAGCCCCCTGCCAGAGCAAGACAATCCTAAGACAGACCACAGAAGAAGGCATCCAGATGGGCCTTGAAAGTCTACAGAGAAGGAGACTTCACCACCTCTCTGGGCAGCCTGTGCCAGTGCTCTGGGACCCTTACAGGAAAGAAGTTTCCCCCTGTGTTGAGGTGGAACTTCTTGTGCTGCAACTTACACCCACACTACTCCTCCTTCAAGTCCACTGTCCCACAAGAGGCATGGCAGTGATGTTCATTGCTGGCACCTTGCAGGTGAGGAGCAGTGAGATGAAAACAAAAACAGCTGTTAAAAAGTAGTGATTGAAGAGACCCTAAGAGAACATCACCCTCTGCTAATGTGAGGGCCAGGGACTGGGATGACCTTTTCCACTTGCTAACTTTGGGAAATGCCCTGTTTAAAAGCAGTTTGGTTCTGAAGGGGTTTAAGCTGCTTCTGTGGCAGCCCAAGCTCTGCACAGCTGTGCTCAGTGCTGCTGGCTGGGAGGGCAGCACAGCTAAGGCAGCCACTTCTCTGGGGACAGGAGGAGGCAGTGGTGCCACAAGGTCTATTTTCCGTGCTGCCAAGCACCTCACAGAATCCCAGTGGGTTGGGGGAGACCTCTGGAGATCATCCAGCCCAAGCACCCACAGCAGCTTGCCCAGGATAACAACACCCAGCTGGGCTTGGAATCTCTGCAGAGAAGGAGACGTCACAGCCTCTCTGAGCAACCTTCTCCAGGCCTCCAGCACCCTCACACCAAAGAATTTTCTCCTTCTGTTCAGATGGAACCTCCTGGGTTCCAGTTTGTGCCCACTGCCCCTTGTGCTGTTGCTTACCTTTAGACATAGAACCAGAGAATTGTTTCAGTGCAAGGTCAAACCCAACCACCTTTGAGAAACCCCTCAGGTGCAGTGAAGACTTTGAACAAGAACAGAACCTGCACATCATTCCCTAGCCTGTGGCACAGCACAGAGGGTGCAGCTGAGAAAAGCAGAGAGCAAAAGTTGCTTCCCATGGCACTGGAAGTGGCTGCAGCCACCCTGCTTGATCATGGAATGGTCTCAGTTGGAAAAGCCCTCTCAGGTCATCCAGTCCAAATACCAACCTCACACCACCATGGACATTAAGCCATGTGCCAAGGTGCCACATCCACAGGCTTCTTGAACACCTCCAGGAATGGTGAGGTCACCACCTGCCTGGGCAGCCTGCTCCAATGCCTGACCACCTTCTGCCTGCAGAATACCTCAGCCAAGGAATGCTCACTAGAGCTGGCAGAAACAGAACAAACAAACATCCCTGCCTGGCTTCCCAGGAAAAGGAATGTTTCATTTCATCTTGGCACAGAAAGAAAAGGAGGTTCCTGATGGTGATGCTCTGGGACAACACCCACAAGTCCAATGCAACCCTCACAGTCTGCACCCACAGCCCTGCTGCAGCAGTTGCACACAGCTGGAGCTGCAGCTGGTAGCAGCATGCAGCCTTGGGGCTGTGCTGCCTCCCCGGGAGCTGCAGCACAGGAGTTATGAGGCTCAAACTCAACGACTGCCACAGCAACCTGCTTGTGGTCTGGCAGCTGCTGGTGGGTAGCATCGAGAGGGCTCCCTGAGTGCTGCCAACACATCCTCAGACCTTGGGCTGCACCTCTAGAGGTTTCTGTCTCCTAAAGACGCCAAGGTCAGGAGTTCTCCCCAGGCTCACAAGCTGGAGCTTCTCCTGGCTCATCCCAACCAGAAACACACACAAATCACAGAATCATAGAACCAGGCAGGTTGGCAGAGAGCTCCAAGCTCAGCCAGCCCAATCTAGCACCCAGCCCTGCCCAACCAACCAGACCATGGCACTGAGTGCCCCAGCCAGGCTTGGCTTCAACACCTCCAGGGACAGTGACTCCACCACCTCCCTGGGCAGCCCATTCCAATGCCAATCACTCTCTCTGCCAACAACTTCCTCCTAACATCCAGCCTGAACCTGCCCTGGCACAGCTTGAGGCTGTGTCCCCGCGTTCTGTTCCTGGGTGCCTGGCAGCAGAGCCCAACCCCACCTGGCTACAGCCTCCCTTCAGATGTGGTTGCTCTCAGTGCCTCACTAATGACACCCTGGCCCTGCTGCTCCCTCTAGCCCAGCAGCTCTCTTATGCCCCTCTCTCCATCCACGGTGGCTGTGTGCTGCCTGGAGCATCCCTTTTCCCCGGGATATTTACCTTCGAAGGTCACCCATAGCCCTCCATTCATTCCCTGGGGGCATCTTCCAGGGGAGAGAAGCTGCTCTCCTTTTTTTTGTGCTGATTCCCCCCTCCCCATTCCCTCCCTCCCCATTCCCAGGGATGTTTGCTGTGGATCATGTGGTCAGCTTTGTTGGGAGAGTCATAAAAAGGACATTTTTCATCTCGCCTTTTTCCTGCTCCCACTCTCTCCTCTCTCTCTCAGCCTCAGACAGAGATTTATTCCCCCCCTGATGCCTGTGGCATTCGGAGCTGGGAGGGGTCAGGGGAGGCACTGGTGGGACAATAACAGATAATTCAGTGGGTCCCCAGGGGCTTGTCCAGCTCCACAGCCGATCCATCAGCAGGCAGCGCTCGTGCCAAGGTCAGCGGTAACGAGGAGGTGCTGGGGTCCCTGCTGCCCCCCGTGGGGCATCCTCCACTCAGCCTCTCCCCAATCCACACTGCAGCTTCTGGCTGCCTTGTGCCAGCCACCATTTGCCAGAGAGCAAATGTCCAGCAAGTGCAGGAGCTGGGCTGACAGAGCCACAGAGTGGCTGTGGGTGGAAAAGACCTTCAAGACCATCGAGTTTGGGAGCCACAGAAAGCAGCTGGCTGAAGAGACCTCCAAGCTCAGCCAGCCCAACCTTCCACCCAGCACTAAGCCATGTTCCTAAGCACCAAGTCCACAGGCTGCTGAAACACTTAAGTCCAACCATTATCTACCTCTCCCAGGGCCACTACAACAACATATCCTTAAGCAACCACATCTAGAGAGACTTTAAATCCACCCAGGAATGGTGATTCTATCACTTCCCTGGACAGCCTCTTCCAGTCCTTGATAACTCTTTCAGCAGGCATTTCCCCTCCCCCCCCCCCAACTGTCCAACCTAAACTTCCCCTGGCAGAACTTGATGCTCTTTCCTCTCATCCCATCAGCTGTGACTAGTGAGGAGCACAGCCATGAGAACAACCACCACATTATCACAGTTGCATGCTCAGCTTCACCTGCCCCAGCCCTCACACACACACCCCCCCAAACAGCTCCACAAGTTTTCCTTCAGGGAAAATATCCATCAGTGGCAATACCTCCCCCCCCCAGCAGCTAAACCCACATCCATGCTTTGAGCATAGCACATTGCACAAGAAGATGGAGCTGGGCACTGAGGGGACACTGAGTTTTGATGATGATGATGGAGGAGGTCTTAAAAACACAAAGTCTCTGAAGATCTGGCACAGGTTGCCCAGGGAGGTTGTGGAGCACAGAAGCACAGAATGTGATCAAAGATCACATTCTGTGCTTNAGGCATGGATGCTGCCTACAGCTAGATGCTATTCAGTCTGGAGAGGAGAAGGCTCCCAGGGGACCTTCTTGTGGCCTTTCAGTATCTGAAGGGGGCTACAAGAAAGCTGGGGAGGGACTTTTTTGGCTGCCATAGAGTGATAGGACTGAGGGGAATGGAACAAAGCTGGAAATGGGGAGAGTCAGCCTGGATGTTAGGAAGAAGTTCTTCAGCATGAGGGTGGTGAGAGCCTGGAAGGGGCTGCCCAGGCAAGCCTCATCCCTGGAGGTGTTTGAGGCCAGGCTGGATGAGGCTTCTAGTGTGGGGCAGAGACACCTCTGATCTAATGTGAGGTGTTCCTGCCCATGGCAGGGGGGGTTGGAACCAACTGATCCTTGTGGTCTCTTCCAACCCTGACTGCTTCTGAGTTTCTGTGTCTGATACCTGGATTTGCAGAAGGTCACACAAGGAGTCTGAAGTCAAAACACCAGCACAGGGTTGGTACTCCCCACACACAGGAGTTTTGTCCCCAGGAGCTAGCAGTGCATCCTCAGCATGGACACATTGCCCAGCACCCCCAGAGCTGCTTGTAGAGAGATGATTTCATCTCCCTCTTGCTACTGCAGGTTTCCCAGCTCAGCACAGTGTGTCCCAGAGCAGGCTCCTGGAGACAAGGACTGCAGAGCCTTGCCATGCTACACCTGCACCTCCTTCCAAAGCTGCATGGCCATAACCCTGCCTGCCACGTGCTGCCATCCACTTGGCAGTTGGCCTGCAGGTTGGGCTGACCCTGGGTGTGCTGGCAGCATTTCCCTGGCACTCTGTCATCCCACGGCTCCTGCCGGCTGCCCCCCGCCACTGCCTGCCTTCTCTTCAGCCCTGCCTTGCCTCAATTTTACATCCCATTTTCCTCCTAACTCCATCTTCTCCCACTCTCAAACTGGCCTCAATCCTTTGGCAGCTGCTTTCACCGTGCTCCTGCAGCAAACTCACCCCTCTAAAGCATTTCACCAGCACAGGCACTTTTCAGAGGGTTACAGATGGCCAAGGAGCAGTTGTCCTGCACCTCCTCTTCCCTTTGTATCCTTTACAGTTGTCCTGCACCTCCTCTTCCCTTTGTATCCTTTACAGTTGTCCTGCTCCTCCTCTTCCCTTTGTGTCCTTTACAGTTGTCCTAAACCTCCACTGATCATTGTCTCATTGGCCTGTAGCAGCTCAGCTGTTACCTTGGCCAGCCTTACAGCTTTCTGCCTTACCTGACTGCTCTGCCCTTTTCTTTCCCCTTCCCTGACAAAGGATGTTTCAAGGCTCATGGTTTCTGCTCTGCAAGTGGCCTTTCCACCCAAAGCATCCCTGATGTTTGCACACAACCAGAGCAAAAGTTTAGGAAGCTGTCCCAAAGGTGCTGAGATATTTCCAGCCTCTCCTTGGCAGAAGTGTAGGTTTGGAGACACTTAAAGAACATTTCAGGTCACTAATATGTGGCCCTGAGGGAAACAAAAGCTTATTCCAGCACCTTGAATACTGGGTTCAGTTTTGGACTCCTCACTCCAGGAAGGACATTGAGGGGCTGGAGTGTGTCCAGAGAAGGGCAACAAAGCTGGGAAAGGGTCTGGAGAAGAGGGCTGGTGAGAAGCAGCTGAGGGAACTGGGGTGGTTTGGTCTGGAGAAGAGGCTGAAGGTAGAGCTCAGCAACTCCACAACTCCCTGTAAGGAGGCTGCAGTGAGGGGGAGGTGAGACTCTACTCACTAGGCTCAGGTGATAGAAGGCCATGGCCTGAAATCATGTCAGGAGGGTTAGGTTGGATGTTAGGATAAAATTATTTGCTGCAAGAGTGGTCAGGGACTGGCAGAGGCTGCCCAGGGAGGTGGTGGAGTCCCCAGCCCTGGAGCTGTTCAAGAAATGTGAGGCCATGGCACTTGGGGACATGGTTTAGGGGGCTTGGTGGTGCCAAGTCAGTGGTTGGAGTCGCTGATCTTAGAGGCATGTTCCAGCAGAAACAAGTCTATGATCCCAAGATTCCACAGAGCAGCTGCAGAGATGTCCAAGAACCAGCAGTGAAGAGCAGAGGCTGCTCCTGGGAAGAACCCACCAGGAAGGGCTGGACAGGCAAGAAAGGTGAAGGTTACAGCAAGCCCACAATCTGCTCACTGCAAGCCGAACAAAGAGAGAACTTAAAGCCACAAAGCTCCAAAAGATTGGCAAACAAAAGCTCTGGAAAGCACAGCTGGGCACTGCCAAAGCAAAGTGTAAAGCTAGGGCACAGCCACTGGCATCACTGTCAGGCTGCAGGCAGCAGCACAACGCAGGGGGCAGGAAACAGCTCCACCAGCTCAGGCAATTACACAGCCCAGCCAGTTCCACCTCTGCCACCAGCCTCACACTGCTAAGATAAGAATTTCTATTTCAAGAATGAGTTCCTTCTGCTGGAGACACTCCAGGCTGGGTACACATCCCCATCCCTGCCTGAACATCAGCTACTGCTGAGCTCCCAGCCACACCTGCCTGGATCCTGCTGCCTCGACCCTGGGATGTCTGCCTGCCCAGAAAGACCTCCTCGAGAAAGCCTGAGTGCAGCACGGAGGTGCTGCTGCTGCTTTGCTGTAGTCACCTGCTGCAGCTGAACAGTCTCTGACTACTGCTATCCTCCCCCTCCGCACTGCTGGGACCCCACCTGGATGAGCAGTTCTGGAGCCACTATTACAAGAGGGCTGTGGATGTGCTGGAAGGTGTCCAGAGAAGGGCCACAAGGATGAGCAGAGGGCTGGAGCTGTTCTGCTCTGAGGAGAGACTGAGGGAGTTGGAGCTGTGCAGGCTGGAGAGGAGAAGGCTCCCAGAGGACCTTATTGTGACCTCTCAGTACCTTAAGGGGGCTACAGGAAAGCTGGGGAGGGACTTTTTAGGCTGTCAGGGAGTGATAAGACTGGGGGGAATGGAACAAAGCTGGAAATGGGTAGAGTCAGACTGGAGGTGAGGAAGAAGTTCTTCATCAGGAGGGTGGTGAGAGCCTAGAAGGGGTTGCCCAGGGAGGTGGTGGAAGCCTCATCCCTGGAGGTGTTTAAGGCCAGGCTGGGTGAGGCTCTGGAGAGCCTGATCTAGTGTGAGGTGTCCCTGCCCATGGCAGAGGGGGTTGGAATTGGCTGAACCTTGTGGTCCCTTCCAACCCTGACTGATTCTGTGATTCTACTTCAGGCTCTTGGCTTAAAACAATTCCAGGAGGTCAAGAAACCTGTGGACATGGCACTCTGGGCTGTGGTTTAAGGTTAAACTCTGTGACCTTCCAGATCTCTTCCAGCCAAAGCAGTTCTGTGATTCTATGCAAATAAGCAGCCAAGCTGTGGTCTGCAGAGCATTCAGGTCCTGCACATCAGCCACAGAGGTGAGAAAAAGATCTAAAGGGCAGAGGTTTGGGGCCCTTATTCCCAATTGCATTGCACTGAAGAGCAAAGGAATTTGCTGCTCACAGCCTGGCTGCTGTCTGGAGATTTATCTGCACTGATCACAGCTGCCTGAAAACTTCCTCCCAGACCTTTTACCACCTAAAAACTTCTCACCTGGAGTGGACTCTTCCCCTTGGCAAGCATCTGCTTTTGCAGCCTCTGCAGTGAAAACCACCAAGTCCTTTTGTAGAGAGCAGAGCTTTTCAGCTCCCCTTGACATCTTTTCCTTTCCAATAAAGTCCCTCTCCCACCCAGCTGGAGAGGTTCAAGCCTGGGGTGGATGTCAAGGGGAAGACTCTTCTCTTGGATTAGTTCTACTCATCCTTGGGAAGGGATTGTTCTTTTTACCCATCAAGATGTTCTGCATTTGTTGATGGCTGCAGACTGAGCACTGCTCGCTCAAGCTGTAGATTGAGAGCTCCAAGCAGAAGAGCTCTGACCCACCAAAAGTTTCTCAGAGCACAGCAGTGGATTTCCAGCCAGCAAAGGAATCTGTTAAAGGCAAAGCTAAATAACCATAGAGTTGTTTGGGCTGGAAAAGACCTCTCAGGTTGATAATTGGACTTGATCTAAGACCAGCATGGCCATTATTGTCTGCAGTTCTGGAGCCCTCAACACAAGAGGGACATAGAACTGTTGGAGCCAGGCCAGAGGAGGCCACCAAGATGCTGAGAGGGCTGCAGCAGCTCTGCTGTGAGGACAGGCTGAGAGAGTTGGGGCTGTGCAGCCTGGAGAAGAGAAGGCTTCCAGGAGAGCTTGGAGTGGCCTTCCAGGATCTGGAGGGCTGGGGAGGGACTATTGAGAAGGTCTTGGAATGACAGGAGGAGGAGGAGGAATGGGTTTGAAGTGGCAGAGGGGAGACTGAAACTGGATGTTAGGAGGAAGTTCTTTGCAGTGAGGGTGGTGAGAGACTGGCACAGGTTGCCCAGGGAGGTTGTGGAGCAGAGAATGTGATCTTGATTCTGTGCTCCACAACCTCCCTGAAGTTGTTCAGGACCAGGTTGGATGAGGCCCTGAGCAACCTGTTCTAGTGGGAAGTGTCCCTGCCTATGGTAGGGGGGTTTGGAAGTGACTGAGCTTTGAGGTCCCTTCCAGTCTAAACTATTCTATGACTCCATGATCAAACCATGTCCCAGAGTGCCATGGCCACACACTTCTTTAATACCTTGAACTGTTTTAAGTCAAGAGTCTGAAGAAGAAGACCTTGAAGATCATTGAGTCCAACCACCAACCTAAGACTATCATGGCCATTAAACCATGCCCCAGAGTGCTATGCCCACACAATTCTTGTACAGCTTGAACTGTTTTAAGTCAAGAGCTTGAAGCAGAAGACCTTCAAGATCATTGAGTCCAATCACCAACTTGAAATCACCATGGCCATTAAACCATACCCTTTAACCATTGAATCAGCCAGGTCAGAAGAGACCTCCAAGCTCATCCAGTCCAACCTATCACCCAGCCCTATCCAATCAGCTAGACCATGGCACTAAGTGCCCCATCCAGGCTTTTTAAATGAAGGTTATCTCCAACCCCCACTCCCCCCCCCAAAAAAAAACAACAAACACACCCAACTTTAATGCACAAATTGCAGCTTGCAAGGGCTGCAATGTGATGGCTGAGAGCTGCTTTGGTGTCTTCACTGCAAGACCTGTTTCCAGCTGTGCATTTAGAACCACCCAACTTTAATGCACAAATTGCAGCTTGCAAAGGCTGCAATGTGATGGCTGAGAGCTGCTTTGGTGTCTTCACTGCAAGACCTGTTTCCAGCTGTGCATTTAGAACCACCCAACTTTAATGCACAAATTGCAGCTTGCAAAGGCTGCAATGTGATGGCTGAGAGCTGCTTTGGTGTCTTCACTGCAAGACCTGTTTCCAGCTGTGCATTTAGAACCACCCAACTTTAATGCACAAATTGCAGCTTGCAAGGGCTGCAATGTGATGGCTGAGAGCTGCTTTGGTATCTTCACTGCAAAACCTCTTTCCAGGTGTGCATTTAGGACCGTTACAAGTAGACATCTCACTCCTGGCCTGGCAGGGAACAGTAAAGCAAATTGGTGCTGTTGCAGCCATGTGTGCTCCTAAGCACAGCTATGAGCACCTGATAAATCTTGTAAAGTGCATCTTTACAATGGATTTTATTCTTTTTACTGTCCTCTACATACGAGCCCTCTGAGCAAAATAACAGATCCTCTGACACTTAGAAGCAGCCACTGCCCACAGTGAAATCATTTATATTGTTATTTCCTCAGCCAAAATTACAGGGACTGTAAAAGCAGCTTTGGAGATTCAGGGCTTTGATAGCACAGCTCCTGAGCAGCTGCTGCCTGGGGTGGAAGACTCTGCTGTTTCGAGAGAGAGTTTTTAACCAGCCCAAAGACTGAGCTAAAGAGGGGGGAGGGGAAAAAAGGACAAAACAAAAAAGCAAAGCACAAACAAATCCCCCCCCCCCAAACCCCAAAAACAAATAATAAATACAATATTGGTCCCTGAGCATTTTCTACCATTTTTTTTTCTCTTGTTATTTCCTGCAGTGGTTAATGGAAAGTGAGGACAAGTGGAGATCATTTAAAAATGATCTTCCAGGTCTCTCCATGGGTTTATGACCAGGACCTATTTAGAGGAGCATAAAGCTGTAAGAGGCCTCTAACTTCCCCACACAGCCCACCAGCTTTAGGAAAATGAAGAGCCTTTACCTCCAGCTCCCTGCTTGCTCTGCCATCTCTCCACCTCCCAAACACGCAGCCACTAATTGAATCCACTCCCCCCAAAAGCCTTTAACAAATTGCAAGTGACCTTTTAGGCAAATCTCAAAGTCAAGAATCCACCACTGCCCACAGAGCCCTCTTCTGCCACTCACCCTTATGCAAAACCCACAAACAATTAAAAGAAGTAAGGCTGAGCCCAGGGCCCTCTTTCCCAATTAGCTGCAGGAGGCGATGCTGGGGAGGGTGGCTAAGTGCTTCAATTACCTCGGTCCTTCTCACTGCCCTTGTTAGAAGAGACAGGTCCACTGGCCAAAGGGGAACAATTAAGGCAAGGCAGAGCCAGGCAGTTTGCAGGGGGATGCTGGGGCTGTGCTGGCTCCTCACACCAGGGCCAGAGCTGTAATCATACCCCAGGTTCCTGCTGGGCTACACAGAGACAAATTAATGGTAGATAGATTGCTAGCTCCAGCCCATCAGTCAGGAGGAAGGGAGGTGATAGAGCAGCACAAGGAGCTGCAACCAGAGTTTTTCCTGGGCTATCAGCCCCCTTCCAGGGCAGGGGGTCCTGAGCACAAGGGTCTGTGGTGATAGGACAGGAGGCAACGGTTTGAAACTAGAGCAGGAGAGATTTGGATTGGATATTAGGAAGAAGTTTACTCTGAGGGTGGTGAGACACTGGAACAGGTTGCCCAGAGAAGTTTGGGACACTTCATCCCTGGAAGTGTTTAAGACCAGGCTGGATGAGGCTTTGAGCATCGTGGTCTGATGGGAGGGGTTGGAGGGCAGAGAGGCTGGAACTAGATGATCTCTAAGGCCCCTTCCAACTCAAGCCATCCTAGGATTAATGCCCTGTTGCTGCCTGCCTTGGTGCCAGCCCAATGCCCCAAGCAGAATCAATGGCCCAGCTTGTGCTTTGTGCTGAAGAGAACCTGTGCAGCCACACTCCAGACGTACTGGAGACCAAACTAGTTCCCAAGAAGCTGGTGGCACTCAGCTCACCTGCTCTGGACACGAGCTAGGAGATGATCTCAGTATGAACCTTCATACCACAAGACAAACCCTTCCCATAGTGAAGTACACCAAAGAGCCATACAAAAGTGGTGGCTCCTGCAGCTCTCTCCTCTATGGACCCCAAAACCACATCCTGGCTGTGCAGCAGAAGCTCATCTTAGATGGAAGGACAGCAGCAAGGACTAAACCCCATTGAAACCTGATTGACCTATCAGGAAAGGGTTAAATTCTCATGATAAACAGCAGAGTTTTGATGTCACAGCTGGAAAATAGTTCCTTTATCTGATTTAGTGCTCATGCAGGGCCAGGCCCTGCTGCCACAAAGCTGCTGCTGAAATCAGGTGAGGAGGTTTGGTGCAACCCAAACAGCTGTGCAGCCGCTGGGGAGCCAACACCTGTGCGAGTATCCTCTGCTCCGTTCCCCACCACAGCCATCCTGAGCAGCAGTGGGGAAGGATGCTCTGGCTACCAGAGAGCCCCCAAGGGCCCCCACGTTAAGAGAAGAGGAGGCTCAGGGGAGACCTTAATGCTCTCTACAACTACCTGAAAGGAGGTTGTAGCCAGGTGGGGTTGGGCTCTGCTGCCAGGCACCCAGGGACAGAACAGGAGGACACAGCCTCAAGCTGTGCCAGGGCAGGTTCAGGATGGATGTTCGTTGTTGGCAGAGGGAGTGATTGGCATTGGAAAGGGCTGCCTGGGGAGGTGGTGGATTCCACATCCCTGGAGGTGTTTAAGAGGAGGCTGGATGAGGCCCTTAGTGCCATGGGTTAATGTGTGGGGGTTAGGTGCTAGGTCGGACTCGATGATCCTGGAGGTCTTTTCCAACCTGCTAGATCCTGCGATTCAAACACTAACAAGGACTATTTTGACTCAGACAAGAAGCAGGCAACCAGAAGTCAACTCTTTCCTTTTTTTCCCCCCACCCTTTCACAGCACAACTCTGCACACTTTAAAGCCCCTTTCTTGAGCTAAACCTTTTGCATCCACTTTTGCCAAGCACCTCTGGTTTTTCCCCCCACCCCCCTCCGGTGTGGCTGATGTCTAAAAACCTTTGAAAATAAGTTTGAGTGGAGCCTGACAACCTTGAAAGCTGCACAGCAGCGTGGCCTTGACGGGTGCCTCTCCCCTGAGCTGAGTGTTCTAGGCAGATTTTAATTTCATTTTAACAAAACAGCTGTCTCCAGTGGAAGAGGCATCAAGAGCTAAATGAGGACCCGTCTCGAGCCCAACCGACGCTGAACAGACCTCGGCTCTGTCATTGATTTTCTGGGAAGAAAAAAAACTGCCTCTGGCTACTAAACCAAATTAGTAGTCACTGATGACCAATTATTTTGCCCCACTGTGAAGGGAGAGGTGTACTAAAATTCCAGTTTGTCAGACCCAAGGCTCCCTCCTCAAACGCCTTTCAACCAACCTCTCGCCAAAAGCTTCCCCCCCCCCCCCCCCCCCCCCCCCCCCCCCCCGGCCCCGCTCCCCTCCCGACCGGGAC
>WAAF01004995.1:50803-120160 GCA_013400475.1 Tricholaema leucomelas | reverse complement strand
CCAAACTCCCCCCTCCCTCCTTAAAACAAGAAGGTGTCAGCCTAATGTTTGCAAATGATAATTACCATTTCTCTTGCATGTCCCTGGTGCCTTCATTTCAGATAAATCCCAGCTCTGAGGTATCAGCTGCAAAGCACTGAAGGCTCACGCTGAATAAAATAGATTTAACTAGTTTGTAGCTCATTTAAGGCCTACACTGCTTGGGTTTAATATTGTTAATACTTTATTATACTTTCTTTAACGCTGCTCTCGCAGCCAAACAGCCTATTAGGAGGCTGCAGGAGCTGCCTTTGCAAGAGCTGCTTTTGCAGGAGCTATCTGGCAGGCTGGCACACACCACATTGTATAGCCAAGTTAGCAGGAGCTTGTCAGTGTGGCTGGAAAATAGGTCTGTACCCTGCCTCTTGAAAGCAAATTGGAGAGAGAGCCTATTAAAGAGACAGGGACTGCTCCGGGGATAAGAGCTTGGAAAGTGTGCACAGATAAAGCCTGAAATATTTAGGGATTGTCAAATGCTGCAAGTGCCTCACAACTATTTGACTATAAAAGGCAGCAGCTGCTTCTGTCATTAATATTTCCTCCCCCCCCCTTCTCTTTCCACAATTATAAATAATTTGCCACATCCTATCAGAACTTCTCTCCCTTCCCTTTCTGCAGCAGGGTGCCAGTGCCAAAACAAGATCTGACCTGCTCTGGCAGGAGGTGGATTTTAACCCACAAGAAGTGTCCTCAGTGGGTGCTTCTCCTGCTCTCCCCACAGCATCCATGCACCACAAGCAGCCAAATCCTCCCCACAGCATCCACATCCTCCCCACAGCATCCATGTACCACAAACAGCCAAATCCACACCACAAGCAGACAAATCCTCCCCACAGCATCCACTCACCACAAGTGGCCAAGTCCTCCCCACAGCATCCATGCACCACAAACAGCCAAATCCTCCCTGCTCAGAGGACTGACACCTGGGCAGGGTGACAGAAGGGAGCAGAAGGTGCAAGCCTTTAGGTAGCACTAAGGCAAGGGGACCTTAACTCAAAGGGCAGCTGCAGGTGAGCAATTGTCACACCACCAAGGGGCATCCATACTGAGGCCAGGTTTCCCCACCCACCCCAACAAGAAGAGTTTGACCTGCAGAGAAAATGCCACCTGGCTGAAATGCAGGTCAGACACCGCAAGGAGCTGCCCAGGGAGGCGGTGGAGTCACCAACCCTGGCTGTGTTTAAGGGCGGTTTGGATGTGGTGCTTAGGGCCATGGTTTAGGGTGAATCTTGTAGAGCAGGGTCCTAGGTTGGACTTGGTGCTCCTGAGGGGCTTTGCCAACCTCTGTGTTGCTGTGATTCTGCCTCCTGCTGCCTGAGATCCTCTTCTCTCCCCCACCGATTCCCTCAAAAGGAGGCAGGGAAAGCCTCACTGCCTACAGCTCCACCAGAGCTCAGATCTAGAGCTCAGCACAGGAGCCGTTCCCACCCGTTTCAGAGGCAGCTCATGCGTGCAGCATTCCAGGCAGGAGCCTGTATTTTGCTGGTTCAGGACTTAAATGCGATTAATCACACGGCAGGGAGGGATCTCTGAAGAGCATCAACCCAAATGTGTCCTTTCAAGCATTTACTTACAAGCCAGCTGTGGACTAATCAGTCACCAACTGCCTGGTCCACTGGAGATGGTAAAAGTCACCTCCATAGAGGTGTGAAAACACATTCAGCTACCACAATTAAAACCTAAACAGATCAATAATCCAGCAGCACACACCCCAAGGCTCCACATTTTCCTGCATCCCTCCCTGCTCTTCCTGCACACCAGGGGAGGTCCTGCCCCAGAGAGCACAGGCAAGGACAGGTTAGGAGAGCTGGAGGCTTCAAAGAGACCTTGGAGTGGCCTTCCAGTATCTGGAGGGGGCTACGGGAGGGACTCCTGACAAGGTCTTGTAATGACAGGAGGAGGAGGAATGGGTTTGAAGGGGCAGAGGGGAAATTGGAACTGGGTGTTAGGAAGAAGTTCTTTGCATTGAGGGTGGTGAGACACTGGCACAGGTTGCTCAGGGAGGTTGTGGAGCACAGAAGCACAGAATGTGATCAAAGATCACCTTCTGTGCTCCACAACCTCCCTGAAAGTATTCAGGAGCAGGTTGGATGAGGCCTTGAGTGACCTGTTCTAGTGGGAGGTGTCCCTGCCTGTGGCAGGGGGTTGGAACTGGCTGAGCTTTGAGGTCCCTTCCTACCTGACCCATTCTATGCACAAGGCAGGCAGAAGCACTCAGTGAGGACCACCAAAACGCAATGACACCAGAGACCCACAAGCAGCCACTTGACTACAGCTTTGCCACATCTTTTACCCCCTAAGAATCCTCATTCCCAGCTCTGATCAGTATGGAATGCCAAGCTGGAAGGGTAGGAGAGAAAAAGGGATAACAAAGACTAAAGGTCAGTGTGGCCCTTGGCAGGAAGGCTGTGGAGCAGCAGAGCTGATTTGTAAGGCAAGCCTTGAAGAGCCCTGCAGCACACAAGCTGTGGAGCAGCAGAGCTGCAGAAGGATGTCTCCTCTGCTGTGAATGCCCCCTCGGGATGGATGCTGCTGGATTGCACATCTAGCACCATTAGAAAACACAACCATAGATTAGGCTGGTTTGAAGCATGTGGTGTGCAATAATTAAGTAATAAAAGTCACCACGGGGGTGAAGGAACAAGAAGCAGAAGAGTTACTATTTGCATACAGGCTGCCAGCACCTCCCTGATCATCAGAGGTTCTCCAGACTGCCAAAGAGTGGCTGCTACAGAGTTTGGACACACTCCTGCCAAAAGCCACCGAGCACCAACTCACTCTGTGGCACACAGGCTGCATAAAGCAGCCTTCTGGTGGAGTTGGTGACCCAGAAGTAGTCCAGCAGTTGTCCCAAGTCCCCAGGACCTTGAAATTGGTCCAGACAGGCAGGGAAAGTTGTGCCTTTGTTATGGGAGCTGCAGCTGAAGGTAGTGGGATACAGGTGGGAGCAGAGCAGGGGGTAATGACTCCAGTCATTGGTTGCTGCTAGGATGAGAGAAGTCCCTCTCAAGCAAGAGATGCGTGGACAAGGACCAATACAACTTGAGGTCAAGGTTCTCCATCACCACCAATGTTTGCTTCAGGGGGAAAAGCAGCAGCAGGACCACAGCAGTAAGTGTTGTGCTGTCCCCAAGGCCAGAATCCTGCCACTGCCAGGTCTGCCTCCCACGGTGGCTGGTGAAGCTAAAGCATCCTCACTTGCAAGGAGCAAGGCTCAACACTTCCAAGGCAGAGCTCTAGCACAAGCTGGCCAATTTAATGCCAGCTCAGAGCAGCCCAACAAGCAACTGCTTTGAGTTGTTCTGGTTTTGTATGATCGCCTGCAGCTGCCTCCTCCCGGCTGGGATGCTTCCTGGTACCCTGCCTCAAAGAGCAAACACATCTGGTTGGGCTTCTGAGTTCCAGAGTAGCAGCACAAAAGTTCAGCTCTCTTCCTCTGGACCTTTTCCCATTCAGGGCTTTCATTATCCACCATCAGGCATTGAACTGGGGAGTGCTCTCCTGGAGCCATCACACAGCCCAGGGTTGAGCCACAGTCTGTAGTGCTCCATGATCCTGCCAACACACCAGGGCCTGAGCAGAGATGGTGACACAGGCTCTGTGAAAGGCTGTGCAGAGGCTGTGCCTGTTCTAGCAGAAGTGTGCCACAGACCATCCCCAGCCTGTGCAGGCTGTGATGTATGAACTGCAAATGGAGGTGGGTTTGAGCCTTTCTTGGTGAGAAAGCCCTTCCCAGGGAGAAGCTTTACTCATGTTCTCAGCAGTCAGAGCTTCCAGGAGCAGAGACATGACTCAAGGTGGAGGGGTAGAGAGCTGTTAGCCCTGGAGCTTATGTTGTTCTCTTTCCCATGTTTTCCAGCCCTTCCACTCCCATGTTTGACCTCCTCCAACACAAATACAAGGAGCTGTGGATGGAACAGCAGAGAGCCCTGATGGCAGCCCAGCGAGTGGCAAAGAAAAAGGTGATCACACTCCAGCAGAGCTTTCCCTTGCTGTGCACACCGCTGCTACCAGGCACAACCTCCCCACCGTGCATGGGCTCCTCCCAGCCCATCAGGAAGGCGTTTGGCTTTGAAAACTTCCTCTCTGATTGTTAAGGGGCTGGGGAAACCCAGAGATGAGCCTCTCCCCGGCCAGGATGGGTCTGGATACAGCCAGCAGGCTGTGGGAGTGAACCCCAGCCATGCCAGTCACAACAGGGGTGCATGGAAGAGCTCCAAAAGGGAAGGTTTGAGTCTTTTTAAAGCCTTTTTGTGTCTGAAACTATACACCAAAGCTGAGCAAGCTCTCCAGGGCAGAAATGCTTTGGCCAAGGCCTTTCCAAGGCTCAGATATACAGACACTAGTGACACAGAGTGACCTTTCCAGCTATCATCAAGCAGCTGTCTTCATCAGGATGCCTCTAGACCCAAGGTGCCCAGATAAAGTCCTGGCAGCAATGGAAATGGTAGCTCTGGGGCTGTTGGGTTTTTTTCCCCACATCATCACAATAAACCACAAAGAACTCAGGTTTAAATTATCCTGGGTGTCATCCTCCCACCAGGAGCTCTACAGAATCATAGAAGCAACCAGGTTGGAAGAGACCTCCAAGCTCATCCAGTCCAACCTAGCATCCAGCCCTGTCCAGTCAACCAGACCATGGCACTAAGTGCCTCATCCAGTCTTTACTTCAACACCTCCAGGGACGGTGACTCCACCACCTCCCTGGGCAGCCCATTCCAATGGCACAGCATCATCGACTGGACAGCATCACCTCACCTGTGAGGGTGCATAGAATCATGGAATCATAGACTCATGGAATGGCTGGAGTTGGGAGGGACCATAAAGATCATCTAGACAGGCAACAAACATCCAAAGAACCAGCACCAGCCTTGCTCCTGGCACGGTGTTGTTGATAGCAGCCCCCTGAACAGTTGTTAGTGTTCACCAGCCCAGTACTGCAATAACATTTAAAAGCAGCCAATGACTGTTTTATTAGTTAATGGCTCAAAGAAGAGTCGAGTTAATATGGTAATGACCAATTTCAATGGGCTGGCTGCCACCACAAACGATGCTTTATAGTTGAAGTGCAAGAATAGAGTGGTCTTAATTAGCAGCTGCTTTATGAATACACAAGCCTAGGATGCTGGAAAGTGCATCCCCACCTTATCTGTTAATGACTGATGGCTTGGATCGTTAAATCCCCTCCATCAAGTTCCCAAAGCCTGCAGCCACCCATCCCTGCCAGCAACACAAGCCTACACTCTGGAGCACAGAGCAGAGACTCCCCAGGATTTGGCCACACAGTGTCCAAAACATTCCCAGTTCCCTGCACTGACTTTGCTGGAAGCATCAAGCTCTGCAAGCTGCATTTGATCAAGAGATCAACACACATCAGCCAGGACACCCTTCCCACACAGCCTCAAGCTGTGCCAGGGCAGGTTCAGGCTGGATGTTAGGAGGAAGTTGTTGGCAGAGAGAGTGATTGGCATTGGAATGGGCTGCCCAGGGAGGTGGTGGAGTCACCATGCCTGGAGGTGTTGAAGCAAAGCCTGGCTGAGGCACTTAGTGCCATGGTCTGGCTGACTGGATAGGGCTGGGTGCTAGGTTGGGCTGGAGGACCTTGATGGTCTCTTCCAACCTGCTTGATTCTATGGTTCTATGGCAGGAGTGATGGCAATGACTGTCCCAACCAGCACTGAGCCCTTGCTGTAGCTCACAGGCAGTGGTCCTCTCCTTGGGATGCTGCTAAAGCAGATCCTGAGGGCTGGCAGCTGCTCCTGGGTGGTGGTTTGTTCCCTCCTCAGTGTATTTTGCTACCAGTATTAGCTGCATGGACATGAAAAACTACCCAGATCAGCCACTTGTGGTCGTTATGATGATCTTTAGCCCTGTTGAGGCCCAGTGTCACTGTGTGGTGCGAGAGCAGCCTGAGGCAGGCACCTGGGTAGCCCTTTCAGCCTCTTGCTCTTGGTTACAGAAGGACAAAGCACGGGAGACCCGCACCACACTCCTGAGGAGAGAGCCAGGCCCTGCCAAGGAGGAGTCCTTCTGGCACCTGCCCCGCTGGGAGAAGGTAAGGAGCCCTTGGCTGCACTCCACACCCCACCTAACCTTGCCCACACCACACGAGGAGGGCAGATACAAGGATCATAACTTGGAGCAATTTGAGACCCACACCTTAAAAAATGGTCCTGCACTGGATATGTTCAACCATCAACTCCTTCTGGACCTCACTGTGGGGATTATTCTGCAGCCATCAGCCCTGGCAGAGAGGCAGCAGCTGCCCAGCCAAGGGCTCTGCTCCCCACGCTGATGCTTTTTAACCGCAGTTTAAACCCAGGATGAAACCTCACAACTTCCTGCAGCCGATTTGGTTGTGCAAGTTGGAGAGTTCTGAGCAAGCAATGTGTTTTAGCACCACCTTGGTGTATTCCTCCTCTTGTCCTGTCTAGGACTGTCCAATTAGCATATGTCAGTAATCATTTATCCCTGCTGCCTGTCAGCACAGAGCTGCTGCTGCTGCGGCTGGTGTCAGGCAGGGAACATGACCGATCGCTGTTCAACAGCTTGTGGAAGTCACACGAGGTACTGGGGCAGGCCTCCTCTTTAGAGCTCCTCTCACCCCAGACCTTGCCATCTCTATTCATTTTTCAGCCTGTGCTTTCCCTTTCCTTTCATCCCTGACTCTGCTTGAGTTCCTCCCACAGCCACAGCTCTCTAAGCTCCTTTTCTTCCCTCTTTCTTTCCCTTCCTTCCCATGAGCAGCATCCAGGAAGGAAGGAAAAGAGACAGTAAAGATCATCCAGTTCCAACCCTTGTGTCATGAGCAGAGACATCTTCCACCAGCCCAGGTAGCTCAAGGCCTCCTCCAACCTGGCTTTGAACACCTCCAGGGAGGAGGCATCCACAACCTCCCCAGGCAGCCTGTTCTGATGCCTCCCCAGCCTCACTGGAATGATTTCTTCCTGATCTCCAGTCTCAATCTTCCCTCTTCCAACTTAAATCCATTCCCTCTGTGCATCTTGCAATGACAGAATGAGGAAGAATGTGTTTAAACTGGATGTTAGGAAGAAATTCCTGCCAGTGAGGGTGGTGAGACACTGGCACAGGTTGAGGATGCTGAGACACTGGCACAGGTTGCCCAGGGAGGTTGTGGAGCACAGAAGCACCCAACGTGATCAAAGATCACGTTGGGTGCTTCTGTGCTCCACAACCTCCCTGGAGGTGTTCAGGAGCAGGCTGGATGAGGTTACATCTCCAGAGGGTCAGTTCTCCTGTGCTCTCACTATTGCCCAAACCAGGTGTCAGTGGTCCCCAGTGACAGGACAAGAGCTAATGGGCATCAACTCGAGCATAGCATTGTTCCATCTTAACTTCTTTACTTTGAAGGTGGCAGAGCACTGGAACAGACTGCCCAGAAAGGTGGTGGAGTCTCCCTCTCTGGAGACTTTCAAGGCCTGCCTGGACATATTCTTTCATCTCCTTTCCCATCTGTCATTCTTCTTCTTCCTCCTCCCAGCCCCAACTCTCATTCATAGAATGGTTTAGGTTGGAAGGGACCTCAAGGATCATCCAGCTCCAACCTCCTGCCATAGGCAGGGACACCTCCCACTAGAGCAGGCAGCTCAAGGCCTCATCCAGCCTGGCCTTAAACACCTCCAGGGAGGAAGCATCCACAACCTCCCTGAGCAACCCCTTCCAGTGTCTTACCACCCTCACTGTAAAGAACTTCCTCCTAACATCCAGTCTAAATCTCCCTTCCTCCAGCTTACACCCATTCCCCCTTGTCCTGACATTACCAGACCTTGTCAATAGTCCCTCCCCAGCCTTCCTGTAGGCTCCCTTCAGATACTGCAAAGCCACTCTAATGTCTCCTCAAAGCCTTCTGTTGCTTCCTCCTTCTCTCATCAAGATCCTCTTCCCCTACAACATCCTGCACTGGATGTGTTCAACCATCAACTCCTTTTGGATCTCACTGTGGGGATTGTTTCATCTCTGAAGCCTGAGACATTGAGTTTGCCTCCTCCTGGGAGGCTGAGTTTGTTTACTTGACCAAAGAAGAGGAGAAAACAAAACTAAACTTAAAAATGCAGCAACTTTGGACCCCACTTTCGTCACCCTTTGCTGCCTTCCCCAGCAGATGAAAGGAGCGGCGCCGGATGCGCCATATGAATAAGCGATCAGCGGCTGACGAGCAAGTGCTCAGGTACCTGTGGCAAAAGACTTAATTTGCAACCTGGTACAAAAATCAAAGGCTCTGTCAACAGCTGAGCATCTCCCACATCCTCCTTGCAGTTACCTGGGAAAGCTCTGTCAGGTAAATTTCCACTGAAAGTAATTAGAGGAATCCCCACTGGATGAAACAAACAAACAAACCAACCAACAAACCCAACCCAACCCCACCGCAAACTTGGCAGGAAAATCCTGGGCTCCAGAATTTGATTCTCACCAGGGATCTTCTGTCTGCTGGCAGCCTGATCCTTCGTCAGAGTTAGCAGCTGAGGTTTAGCACAACAGGCAGCAGGAATGTTCTGCATTTATTTTTTAGTGCCTTACCTCTATTTTTCGTCTGAGGAGCTGAACTGACAAACACAGCTCCTGCAATCCTGCGGCTGCTGCCTTGTCAGGAAAGGCAGAGTCTCTGCTGAAATCACCTTCTACACACCCATTCCTGCCAGCCAAAGAGTTTAACTCCCTCGTGAAAGAATCATACCATTGTTTTGGCTGGAAAATGCCTCCAGGATCATTGAGTCCAACCACTGACTTACCACCTTCCTGCTCCCTAACCCACGTCCCCTGCTGCCACAGCCACACATGTCATAGAAGCAGCCAGGCTGGAAGAGAGCTCCAAGCTCAGCCACTCCAACCTAGCACCCAGACAATGGCACTGAGTGCCTCATCCAGGCTTTGCTTCAACACCTCCTGGGATGGGGACTCCACCATCTCCCTGGGCAGCCCCTTCCAATCCCTGAGCACTTCTGCAGCAATGAAATTGTTCCTGATACCCAACCTCAACCTCCCTTGGCACAATTCCAGGCCATTTTCTCTGGTTCTACCACCTGATACTCGTGAGAAAAGATTAACTCCCACTTCACTCCAGTCTCCTTGAAAGGGCCTGTAGAGAGCAATGAGGTCTCAGCCTCCTTTTCTCCAGACTAAGCAACCCCAACTCTTTCAGCTGTTCCTCACCAGCCCTGTTCTGCAGACCCTTCTCCAGCTTTTTCTCCCTTCTCTGAACGTGCTCCAACACCTCAATGTCCAAACCTGACCCCAATATTCAAGGTGTGGCCTCACCACTATCCCTTTGCATGTACCAAGCCCCACCTGCATCCAGGCTCTGGTGTCCAAAGGCAGCACAAGCAACTAGTGGCAGACAATGTCCCTTGTTATGGAGACACTCACCTGCAAAGGAAGGGGTTTAGGGGCGTTTGCAGCCCCACAGAGTAAAGTCACACATACTGTGCTAGGTTACAGGTGAGCACCTACCACTGCTACCTACAGCTTCATAGGTAAGCCACAGAACTGCTTTTTTAAATGGACTTGGAATCTCATTCATGGCTCTGTTGTGCCTTCTGCAGAGATGCTACTCACTAAGAGACTATTTAATTTCAAGTAAAACTCCTGCTTGGCATGCAAAGGACCAGGATTCAAGTCTCAGAAGCACATGAGCAGGGAGGTTGGACTGAGTGATGCCCAACAGTCCCTTTCACCATTCTATACTGCCATGAAGCCAGCACAAAAACTGCCAGCTCTGGTCTGACTTCAGGACAGCTGCCACAGCAGGGACACACCAGGTTACATCTCCAGAGGGTCAGTTCTCCTGTGCTCTCACTATTGCCCAAACCAGGTGTCAGTGGTTCCCAGTGACAGGACAAGAGCTAATGGGCTACAGAAAGGTGGTGGAGTCTCCTTCTCTAGAGACTTTCAAAGCCTGCCTGGACATATTCTTTCATCTCCCTTCCCATCTGCCATTCTTCTTCCTCCTCCCAGCCCCAACTCTCATTCTGTTACTTCCTCCTTCTCTCATCAAGATCTTCTTCCCCTACAACAGAGGCAGCTCTCTGAGGCCCTCTTCTCTTGGTAGTCCTACCTCTGCCATCATTGCTCCTTGGAGACTTTCAACACCTGCCTGAACATTGTAACTCTGCTCTAGGTGACCCTACTCTGGACTTGATCTTCAGAGATCCTTCCAACCCCTACCATTCTGTCATCCTGCAAATCTTGGCATTAGGAAATCAAGGTGGTAAAAATCAGCCCCATTTACTACACCAGCTTAGGACACAGCTCCCAGCAACACTCAGTCAACATCCAGCTTAGGACACAGCTACCAGCAGCATCCAGTTAACATCCAGCTTAGGACACAGCTCCCAGCAGCACCCAGTTAACATCCAGCTTAGGACACAGCTACCAGCAGCACCCAGTTAACATCCAGCTCAGGACACAGCTACCATCAGCACCCAGTTAACATCCAGCTCAGGACACAGCTACCAGCAGCATTCAGTTAACATCCAGCTTAGGACACAGCTCCCAGCAGCACCCAGTTAACATCCAGCTCAGGACACAGCTACCATCAGCACCCAGTTAACATCCAGCTCAGGACACAGCTACCAGCAGCACCCAGTTAACATCCAGCTTAGGACACAGCTACCAGCAGCACTCAGTTAGGGCACAGCTGCCAGCAGCACCCAGTTAACATCCAGCTCAGGACACAGCTACCAGCAGCACTCAGTTAATGCCCAGCTTAGGACTCAGCTACCAGCAGCACCCAGTTAACATCCAGCTTAGGACACAGCTACCAGCAGCACTCAGTTAGGGCACAGCTGCCAGCAGCACCCAGTTAACATCCAGCTCAGGACACAGCTACCAGCAGCACTCAGTTAATGCCCAGCTTAGGACTCAGCTACCAGCAGCACCCAGTTAACATCCAGCTTAGGACACAGCTCCCAGCAGCATTCAGTTAGGGCACAGCTGCCAGCAGCACTCAGTTAACATCCAGTTAGAGACATGACTGCCAGCACCATCCACTTAACATCCAGTTCAAGAGGTGACTGCCAGGAAAAGCCCCAGGATTTGCAACCCTCATCACGCAGCAGACACCTCGGAGCTCAGGCAGCTCATCTCGGGCAGGGTAACGTCTGTTTTAAAAGTCCCTGCCTCTCTCTCCAACTTGTCATGCCATTTGTTGACAACCCTATTGAAAGCCGCTCTCAGCAGGGCTCTGAAGGATCTTTCTGCACCTCTTTCTCTTTCCTCGACAGTTTTTGAAGGGGAGGATAAAAATAAATAATCAAATCCTACTCCTAGACCCACTGAGCCGAGCCATCAATACAGGGGGAAAAAGGCATCAGCAGCCAGCATCGGCTGATGAAGCGGCTCACCTGGGCCCCCCAGCACACCGCCTCCAATTAAATCAAAATGGTTTGTTTTTAATGGTCTTTTACACTGACAAGTGGGCTATCATTCCAGGCCTAGAGAGCTGTCAGGGAGCCGAGGCAAATCCTCCGTTGATAATGCCCAATGCTTCCAATTAGGAGCCGAGGCCGCTCCTGGCGCACTAACGATTCCCCAGCCTCCCCCAAGGCCCCTTCGGCGTCGGCTTGGTTCATCTTCGCCCTTCCTCCGCCGCAAATTACTGACACAAAACGGAGGCGCCCCGGTGCCTCCTTCCCCACGCCGGCCCCGGCCCTGTTGGGTTTAATGAGGCGATGGAAGTTGGTTGGGTTTTTCCCCCCCCCTCCCCCCTCCCCTTCCTTTTTTTTTGGTGTGTGTGTGTGGATCTTTCGCTAAATTCTTTTCTTGTTTGACAGCTGCTTGAGTGTTGACCTTATAAAAGATTTAGTGTTTCTCATTATTTTCTGTCAAGCTTTACAAGCCGTGGCTCCGCCGAGATCATTTGCATCTCGATGCCAGCCTGCCCGAGAGCCGGCGTGGGGATGCTCTGCAGCCCTGCCTGCGCCCTGCCCTGCTCTAGAGTGGGGGGTTTATTCCCTGCTCTTCACCTGGAAAAAGCAGCTACTGCCATGGCACTGGGGTTTGTTCCCTCCTCACCCCTTGGAAAAGCAACTCCTGACACAGCATTGGGGTTTGTTCCCTTCTCACCCCTTGGAAAAGCAACTACTGACACAGCATTGGGGTTTGTTCCCTCCTCACCCCTTGGAAAAGCAACTCCTGACACAGCATTGGGGTTTATTCCCTGCTCACTCCCTGCAAGAACATCTACAAACATGGCACTGGGATTTATTCTCTCCACCCCCATTAAAAAAACTACCCCAGGTGGGTTCCTGGGGGGACACTTTAGCTCACATAGTTGGATGAAATGGTTTGTAGGAGGTGTCAAGAAAGAGCCCATGAAAAGGGCAGAAGGAAAGGCTGAACAGCAGATATCAACACCAGGCTCTGCTCCTGCCCTGGAAGGATCCAAGCTCTCAAATGCCCAGCCAGCCACAGCTCCCACACCCCAGCACCCACCTCAATACCAACAAGCCCATCAGTACTCACAAGACCCGGGGTGGTCTCTGGGGTACCTGCTTAGATGCCATCAGGAAAGCTCTGCCTGCCCAGGGCCAGCTCAGCCCTTTTGTATCAGGCAGGAAGTGTATCAGTCCCTCTTGAGCACACCTGCTTCTGCTTTCACCACTCACCTGCTGCTAACTAACGCTTGTCAAGTGGCATCACAGCTGAGAAACCCAAACCAAAACAACCCTCAAATGTATATTTAAGAGTGATGAGAGGGTTTAATGCCCCTTTAATTCTCTGCAGCAAGTCCTGGCATTACAAATGCCAGCCACAAGTGTCCTGCAGGGTTTAATCTGTCGGTAACAAACGCAAGGAGCAAGAGCAGAATGTAGCTTCTGAGCAGCAGCTGACACCCACTGCAGCTCCATCACCCTGCAAGGAAAGCCACCAAGGTAGTGCCTCCAAACTCGAGTCCTCTCCTGATCCAACCAAAACCAGAATGCAGACAAAATCCTGGCACAAAAGCCCCACAACCACCTCGGGGTGGTGATGAAGATGATCAGCTGCCTCTGGCACCTTTGCTTCTTCATTTACAATGTGAATTAGAAGAATCAGAGCAGAGGATTCATCACTGGCATTGACTCCTCAACACCAACCTCCATCACAGAAAGACCTTTGACCCAAGGGCACCCTTATCTTGACTCTAATTGCTGGCTCTTGTTAGGAGAGGGTTTCTCAGCTTTTAATCTAGCACCTGGCCGTGTCCTACACCTGGTGCTTCCCACTCATGCTGAGGACAAAAGCTGGCACCCCTCGGCTGGATCAAGGCTCTGCCAATTTTAATGGCTGCCTGTCCTGGCAGTGGGACATTTCTCACCAAGACTGGCCTGAATAAGCTGCTGTTTGCTCCTTTGCAGCTTCAACCCAAGCCCAGGCACAAATGTCCCTCTGCTCAGTTCTCAGCACCGGTGAGAGGGATGGGGAATGTCAGAATGGTGACCTTGTAGGAGACCTCTGGGGATTATCCAGTCCACAACCCACAGCAGCTTGCCCAGGATCACAATGGCCAGGAGGGGTTGGAATGTCTCCAGAGAAGGAGACTGCACAACCACTGTGGGCAGTTTGCTCCAGGCCTCCAGCACACTCACGATGAAGACGTATCAGATGGAGCCTCCTGGGTTCTAGTTCATGCCCATTGCCCCCTGCCACTGGGCACCACTGAGAAGAGTTTGGACCCATCCTCTTGCCCCCCACTTTTTAGCTCTTGCTGAGCATTGCTCAGATCCCCTCTGGGGCTGCTCTTCTCCAGGCTCAACAGCCCCAGGGCTCTCAGCCTTTGCTGCTCAGAGATGCTCCAGGCCCCTCAGCCTCTTTACAGCCTCCACTGGACTCCTCGAGTGGCACATTCAGATGAAACAACTCAGTCGTCCTTTACCTGCAGGCACTGGATTTTCCTAACAACTCCAGGGGTTACTCACCTACTCCAGCAGCCCTCCCACCTTTTCCTGGTGCAGAGAGGTTATGTCACTGCTGCTCCTGAAAAAGCCAAAACACTCAGAAACAGCTGTCTGAAGTTAAAGACTCAGACGCGTATTTAAGCATCCGAATGCCTTCCCCTAGAGAGAAAGAACAGTTCAGTATCAAGACTTTGTTTGCCTTGAGAAATGAGATCACTGCAAGCTTTCCAGAGCAGAGACTGCTGTGGCTTCCCATGCAAACCCTGACACCCAGCCAGCCTGAGCGGGGTGAGGGAAGCAGGAGGCAGCTCCATACATCCACAGCAGGCAGATGGGTGGCGTGAGGAGCTGTGCTGGGGCAGGCAGGACCCCTAGTCCCCTCTGGTAAGCCCACTCCATACATGAAGACACTCACACACCTCAGTATGTCAGCACCTGCTGGACAGCTCTGCAGGTGTGAAGCCCAGCACTCGCCCCAGGGAGCCCTGGCACCTTTCTCCAAAGATGTCATTTGGTAAAATACTGGAACAGGTTGCCCAGAGATGTGGTTGAGGCCCCAACCCTGGAGACATTCAAGGTCAAACTCGATGGGACCCTGAGCAACTTGATTTAGCTGGAGATGTTTCTGCTGACTGCAGTGGGGGTTGGACAAGATGACCTTTGAGGGTCCATTCCAACCTGACTCTGTGTGTTTGTTGGGCAGGTCATGCAGAAGTCCCTGACCCAAACAGGAACTGTTGTGGGGCCTCTGAGCCTGTCCAGACCCCCTCAGTGAAGCACAAGTCCTGTGTTGTAGCAAAAAAGTCATATTTGTTTCAGCATCCACCTTAAGGTATGCCAGCATCTGAGCATATCAGGCAGCCAAAACACCATGGTGAGGCTTCAGGATCTTGTTTGCTAAAGCAGAATGAGAATCTCCTTAAGTCAGTTAGAAAATGAGTCCTCATTTTAAACAGGTTAAACGTTTAACGTCACCTGCAGCAACATCTGCCAGACAGGCAGATCCCTGCAGGCTCTTCTCTGTGCTAACACCCATTTTCTCCAGCTGCTTGTAACCAGACCTCTGTCTGCTTCTGTCTTTGCAGGTTGGGCCTCATCTCAGCACTTTTCCAGTCCATGATGCTCGTAAGAAGGCAGCCAGTGCCTCCCACTGAGAGGTGAGAGGTTGGTCCTCTTCCCCAGAGCATCCGGGCAGCGAGGACCACAGCACTGTGCTGGGCACCACAGCCCCCGGACCCTGAAAACGCCACAGGCCATCACTCTGGCTTTAACATGTTGTGCTGATGTAGATATAGCCAAATAAATCACAAAATAGGTCAGGAATGACTCTGTGCCAGCCTGCTCGTAGCTGCGTGTTCGATGTGCAGCAGCTCACCCGGTCATGACCACTGCGATTCTCATCATGCTCCAGCACAGCAGCAGGGCAGTGGTCACAGCAGCGGCAAAGCAGAGTCCCCTCCACTGTCTGTGCCGAGCAAACATCAGACCCAACCATACCCCAGTCAACAGCAAGTCCATAATACCTGACAATCCACCAGGCCTGCTCACTTCCTTGCCAGACAAGCTTCCCATCACTGCCTGGTTCAGTGAAGCTCTTCCCTGTCTGAAGGCATCCAAACATCTGCTTTAAGCACACTGCCAAGCCGAGGCCTCACCACAGAGCAATGCCTTCACTTGAAGATGGCTTCAGCCCTTTCCACACTCACCCTCAAATAGCTGCTGGTGTCCCCCGGGGCTGAGCCTCTCTAAACAGTTGCTGAACAAACTCAGACTCCATCAGCTCAACATCACAGCGCTCAAACCCTGGCTTGGTCACCGACAGGTGACAGCAGAGGCTCAGGCAGGCACCAACACCTTTAAAATCCATCTCCTCTCAACTGGGCATTTCACCTCAAGAAGATGCCAGTTGGTAATAACTGTGAGTGCTTGAACTGTGCATCCCCAAGCCTGCTAGAGGAACAATTCATTGTTCCTGGGTAGCCTGCTCCTCATGTCTGCTGCTCTCAGATTGCAGCAAGTATCTAAATTCGGTGTTAGCTTTCAGTTCTCACATCCACCACCCTGCTGGCACTTGGAGACCTCAGCCCAGCATGGCCTGGGCACCCCTTCTGAACCTGAGACCTTTCCCTCCTCCCCAGGGAGGGAGGAACCTGGGCTTTAAGCAACCTGTCCTGCTCAAAATGACACTGGTTATGTGTGTGTGAGAAACCCAGGTGTGACATCAGGCTTGCCCAGCTGCCTGGTGGGAGCCACATCCAGCTCTTAGTCCAGCCACACATCCAGGTCCTAAGCAATTGCTCAGGTCCTTGGGCTGTTGGCAGGGAGGGACACATCTGCAGAGGTGGAAAAGACCTGGGAAAAGGCTGGCAAAGGAATGTGATGAGAGCCCAGCCCACACGGAGCTGATGATTCGGGACAGGTTTGAAAGCAAAGAAAGAGGCTCGAAAAGTAGCAGCTGAGCCAGAAGTGCGTCCAGAAGACACTGCTCAGTGGGGCTGGTAGGTGACAGACCTGCCCCACTGCACCCCAAATCCTGGAGAGGGTCTTGCCCAAAACCGCCCCAGCTGGCCGAGTCCTGCAGCTCGCTGGGTGGGAACACGGAGCACCCACTCATGCCCGGGCACCCACACCCCAGCTGGGGAAGGGTCGCCTTTGCCCCGAGGACCTGTGTGTCCCCGCGCCCCGAGGTGCCACCTCAGGCTCGTCCCCACCGCAGTCTCCGCTCCCCACCGCCCCCAGCCCGTGGCCGAGATCACCGTGGGGGGCACAAGCATGGATCTCCACTCCGCTCCCCACTGCCCCGGACGGCGGAACCCAGTGGCGGGGTCCCGACCCCCTCCCAAGCCCCGGACGCCCTCCGCCGCCGGACGCTCCTTGTCCTGCAGTGACACCCACTGGCAAAGGGGCTTCGAACGCTGCCGCAGGAGCCCCACCGCCGGGCCCTGCTCCTCTCGGTCTCTGACACCCCCAGCTGTCTGCCCCCTCCCATTTCTGCCGTCTGCCCCCCGGCCCCGCCCTGGCCTCCCTGTCCCTCTCTCTCCCATGAGGACACATCCTTCTCCTTACCGGAGCATCCCCCTGGCAGCCTGTCGGGGCCGAGCATCCCTCTCGCTGCCCGTTTGGGTACAGCCTTCCCGGGCACCCAGTGGGCACGAAGTACCACAGAGGTTGTGGGCATCTTCCTCTCTAAGCCAGACCCTCTCAGAGTACTGCTCAGCGCTCCACCAACAGATACTTCCAGAAGGTCTTGCCACAGCCATCGTTACAGCTCAGCACGCTCAGCCCCCACAGCTGAAGCTCGTCTGTGAAGATTTGCCCAGCCCCAAACCTCAGGGAATGCCCAGGGTCAGCCCTGCCCTATGACCTCAAGCCCACACTGGTGCCAGGAAAGCCTGACCACCTCTGCCAGCAGCTCCCAGAAAGGAGGAATGCTCAGCAGCTCCCAAAGCTGCCAGAGTCCTTAGAGCCAACTCTGGGGTGTAACTGGGGCTTGAGAGGAGGTGATTGGAAATGCAGCTGGCATTAGAGGTCTCCTCTTGTCCAGTGACTGTCTGTGAACTGGGACTGTCCAGAAAATGGGGGTCGAGGGAAGGCAGAGTTGTGCTGCTGGGTGGGCTCCATGTGGGATTTCCTACCCGTGCTGGGAGCCACAGAGCAGTCACTTGGACCCCACTTGTAGAGGGACACCACAGATGGGCAGAGTGGGGCTCGCTTCTGCCTTGGGGAGCCTAGTTCTGAGATTAATAATAATATCAATAATTCATATTAATTAATGTCAGACACACTGACATTAGGACATAAGTAGCAAGTGGTTGCTGAATGCTCAGAATATGGCCTAGGAGTGACAACCTCTGTCCCCAGGGCCTTAGCTGGGGATGGCACAGAGTAGTTTCTGCTCAAGGATGGGTACTGAACTCCTCACAGCCCCCAAAAATCTTGTGAGTCTGATCCAGAAACTTCCCCACGGTTGTTTGAAGGCAGAAGTCTGATAAGAGAGAAGGAAACAGAGCAGCAGAGCCAAACCTGTCCCTGCACTGCTGATCCAAATCCTGATTGCAAGAGCACTCCCTGCCCTGCTCCCTCTTCTGGTCCCAAACACCACCTGAGTGTTACTTCTGATCCTAGTGCCAATCTCCATCCCGAATTGGGGTCTCACTGGTTGAACAGGGAAGCCACCAACACCCACACTGCAGAGCTGGGAAACCCCACAGAGGTCTCTGCCCCATTTCTCACTGGGACAAGATCCTGCACATCTGTTGCTCTGGTCCAGTCCGAAGCAATGCTTAGCGCAGCCCTGCCTAGGGAGATGCATGCTGCAGAACTCACCCCCGGCAGATCAAGAACCTTCAGTCTGGCTCCCAGTCCCTGGCACTGGGGCAGCACCTCTGTGCTGGGAGGGAAGAGGCAGAGCAGGGACCCTTCACTCAGGGACAGAGAGGTCAAGCAGCCCCCAGGATGGGGACAGGCTGGTCCCGGAGCCGATGCTGGTTTTGTCCCTGGGTTGATCCTCCCCTCTCAGGCTCTTTTGTTCCACTGCCCCTATCCCAGCCGGCCTCCAGCCTCCAGGGCCGAGGGCAGGAGGTGCTGGGGCCCTGCCTGTGCCGCTGCCCGACAGCTGGCAGCCGGGCTTCGTGAGGGCTGGAGAGGGGGGCTCTCCCCTCCTTGATCGCCTCCAAGCTGCTGGCCAAGGGCGGCTTTGGAAGAGGGACAAGATGTAGCTGCCTGGCCGGAAAGGTGGAAATCAGAGGGAATCGAGTATTTGAGAAACCAGCGGCGACAGCGCTCCTAAGTGGGGCAGCTCCAGCCCCCCGGGTGGGGACATTTCCCTCATCTCCTCGGCGAAGGCTCTGCCCCCAGGAAAAGCCCCTAACTAACCCCTCGAGGAGGCAGGAGCCAGTCTGCCCGAGTGGAAGGTGGGAGTCCTGCGAGAACCTGGGGGATGCACAACAGAAAAAGCCCCCGACGGGACGGGAGGGAGGAAACTCGGTGTCTCCGGGAGAAAAGGGCAGGGTGGGCAGCTCGGGCTGGGGCTGTGGAGGTTTTATTTAAAACGGCATTGACGGCAGGAAAAAAAAACCCACCCTGAGCTCGGTCCCTTCCCAGTTGCGCCAGTAGGTACTGCCGCTGGGAGAACGGGACGAGCGGGAGGCGATGCCCGGTGGCCTCGCATCTGCCTGAGCTAAAGAAGCCCTCTGCTCGTTCACCATCTATTTCGAGGGGATTCAACGAAATTCCTATCTCCGAGGTTCACTGCCTCTGCCCTGCGGCTTTGGAGAGATCCTTTTCCTTCTCCTTGTTCCTTTTTCTGTTTCTTTTCCTTTAGTTTTCCTTATTTTCCTTTCCCCTTTCCTTTTCTTCTTTTCCTTCCCTCCCCTCTTTTTCTATTTTTTTTTTTTTTTTACTCCGAGGAAAACTTTCCTTGCTTGGAAGGTATCAGCCGATGAGTTAACTGCGGGGAGAAGCGAGCGGAAAGCAGCAACCCCTCGACACCTCACCCCCCCCTCATGCCCCCCGCAGCTAATCACCCCATTACGAGCCCCGTCAGCGGGATAATGACAGCAAAAGAAGGCGGAAACCTCCCGGAAAGCGCGGGGCTGCGGGCGGCAATTAATTCCCGTTAATCAAGCTCCGAGGTGTCGCCGCCGGGGAGTGACAACCCCCAAACCGCCCCGCGGCCAATGGGCTCGTTCACACGAGGGAGGGGTGCCAAGGTCCCCGAGCCGGAGTGGCGCAAGTTCATTTTTTCATTTTTCCTCCCCAATTTGCCCCTTTTTCTGCCCTCTCCCCCGGGGAGGTGGCGCTGCTTCCGCCGCTGTCCGAGGTGCTGAGCGCTCCGGAGTGACTCCGGCTCACGGCCGCGGTTCGAGGTGCAGAAGGCTCCGGAGTGACTCCGGTTACTCCCCTCAGGCGCTGTCCGAGGTTCTGGCAGGCAAAGGGGGGCTCCTCGGCGGCCGCGACGGCTGGCCACCCCCTCTGCCCTCCCCTCGCCCTTCCCCATTGATTTCCGGATCATTAAGTGGTTAAGGCTCTACGAAGCTTCGCTATCGATTGCTGCCTCCCCACCTCCGGCTGGGAGCCCCCCCACACCCCGGGCTGCGCCCCCCCTCCTCCTCCTCCCGCCAAGCTCCGCACCGTCACCGCTCCGGGCAGAGGGTGGGGTGGCCGGGTAAGGGGCCGGGGCCCAGGGTGAGGTTGGGGTCCGTGTGTCCCCCCTCCCACCTCCTTGGCGGCCAAAGTTTGACTCTGCCTCCCTCTCCCCCCCCCGCCCCCCCTTCCTGTCTGTCTGTCTGTGAGTGCAGCCGGGCGCGATGCTGAAGACGGAGCAGCCCTGGATCTAACGCGCGAAGCCTCGGAGAGCCTTGCAGCAACTGTCCGGATCCTAGGCTGAACTTTGCTCTTTTATTACTATTTTTTTACCTTTTAAAAATTCTTTTCGGTTTATTTCTTCTTTTTTTTTTTTTTTTTTTTTTTTTGCCGTTGTTTTCTTCTCCTCTCGTTACTGTTAATTATCGTTACCGACCCGCTTCCGCCGCGCCCTCCCCGCCAATGCCCGTGTGAGCGCCGGCACTTCGCGGGGGCCATGGAGGGCTCCACCGGCTTTGGGATCGACTCCATCCTTTCCCACCGAGCCGGCAGCCCGGCCGTGCCCAAAGGGGACCCGCTGGTGAGCGACGGCCGGTCCCCGCTGGAGCTGAGCCCCCGCTCGGAGGGCAGCAGCGGGTGTCCCTCACCCCGTTCGCCGGGCCGCGAGTGCCTGGAGGCGGCGGGGCCGCGGCCGGGCCTGGATGCGCACCTCCAGCCGGGGCAGGTCTCGGCTCCCTCTCAGTCCCGGACCGTCACCTCCTCCTTCCTCATCAGAGACATCCTGGCAGATTGCAAGCCCCTGGCCGCCTGCGCCCCTTACTCCAGCACCAATGGACCTCACGGCGGGCAGGAGCCGGCGGGCAGGATCCCAACCAAACCAGGAGAGGACTTTAGGGAGAAAATGGAAAAAAACACCAGCAGCTCTTCCTCGGACTCAGAGTACAAAGGTAAGAGCTGTTTACCCCGCTGAGGCTTTACACGGCCTGGATCCAAAACCTCCGGCGTCCCCGGAGCTTCCCTGTGTGCACCGGGAGCTCGCTGCGGAGCCGGCTCCCGGTGATGGAGGTGGGTGGGGGGTCGCGGCATCAGTCATCTCCTAAATGATGGCGGGATCGGCACCGACTTGAGAATACTTGGGGATTAGGGGTTCGGTGGGGCTCGGCCCCATGGAAGGGGTGGGGGGGATCGGTGTTCACCAAACGCGCTCGGGAGATGCTCGGGGCTGGTTTATCCGCGGGGAAGATGAGGCTGATTCGTTTCTATCCGCGGGGAAAGGAGAGAGGAGAACGGGGAGAGGCGTTCTGCCTGGGGGGGAGGAAAAAAAAAGAGGTAAAATAAAAGGGGGGGAAAAAAAAAAAAAAAAGAANGAAAAAAAAAAAAAAAAAAGAAAGAAGAAAAATGTAAGAAAAGGAGAATAAAATAATGATGGATTTACCGGAGAAATTCTTTTCCCCTGCTCCGGCGAGAAACGAACAAGAAAGTCGGAGAGGTTTGATTCGATTTGTATTATTTCTATGACTGTTCTGGAGACTTATTTACAAACGAGCACGACAGACAGAAAGACCGACAGAGAGCCTCGGGTTGCAGCCCCTGTGCCGGCGGGGAGCAGGGCTGGGCTCGGCCGCTGCTCGCCGCGGGGCCGGGGCTTCGGCAGCCCGGGCGACTCGCAACCCCTTCCCGGCCTCCCCCTGCGGCAGCTGGGTTGAAGGAGGCCGGGAACAGCCCTAGGGGGCTGTTGGGATCGGTTCTTGCCCTCTGTCCTCTCTCCCGCCCCCCCACGCCCCCGGAGCAGTTTATCTCGGATAACTTCTCCTCCACCCACGAAAAAAAAACTTGCGCCAGGGAAAATTGTTTGCTGTGTGTTTGCCAGAGGAAAGCGAAGGGAGAGCCAGAGGCGATGGGGCTCTGGATTCGGAAAAGATGGTAGGGAAAAGAGGGGGACAAGCCGAGCCCCAGCCCGGCTGCCAGTGAACCCTTGGGCGACCCGGAACCGCCGCTCTGGAGCTAAGGTTCACGGGGAGAGAAATCTTGCCCCAGACGAGCTGCGGAGGCACCTGGGGGCTCCGGGAATGGCGGTGAGGGGGGAGACACCGATCTTCGGGTCTGTGCCGGGCTTAAAAGCGTCCCAGGAAAAACGCTGGTATCGGCCTCGACGTTCCGCAGGGCCGAGATGGAATCCAGCCGCGATTCCCACCTTGGCGGTTTGTTTTCGCCTCCTCCATCCCCCTCGCCCCCGAATTCCATCAGCTTTTCTCGCCTTCCCCCAAGCCATGAAAGAAGCGCGGGAGAAGAAACGCAGGTTTTCGGCAGGTCCCTAAGCCAGAGGGTTTGTTTGTTGTTTGGCTCGGTTCGGGTTTGGTTTTTGTTTGGGGGGGAGGGGGCTACGACAGCGTTACCCCAGCCCAAATCGGTTCCTCGCCTGCCTCTGAACAGCGTAGCCAACCCTCGCTTAAAATGAAGGGGCGAAGCGACCTTAAACGGAGCATGAAACGCATCTTGAAAGGGAAGTGAAGCAGCTTAAAAGAGGGGGGGGACACACAGAGATAAAATGGGGTAAAAACGCAGCTTAAATGCGAGGTAAACACAATTTAAATTGGGGAGAAAAACGTCTTAAATAAAGCCTAAAAAATGGTTTAGATGAGAGGGAAAACACAGCTTAAATAGACACAGTTTTATTAAGGGAGGGAAACAGTTTAACGGGGAGAGGAACGGCTTAAGTCGGGAGAAATGCAGTTTGAATAATGGTAAACAGTTTAAATGGGGAGGGAACAATTTAAATAGGGGGGAACAGTTTAAATGGGGGGGGACACACCGTTTATATGGGGGAGGAACAGCTTAAATGGAGGAGGAACAACTTCAATGGGTCGAAATGCAGTTTAAATGCAAGGGGGGGAGGGGGTCGAACGGTTTAAGAGGGAGACGCACACAGGTCTTAAATATGGGAAAAACACATCTTAAATGGAGAGGAAAAACGTAGTGTAAAGGAGGGCAAAACCAGCGCTTCTATGGGGTGGCGGAATCCCAACGCGATCCTTTTCTCCCTGCTTTGAATGTGGTGATTTTTTGTGGAGCAAAACCTGATTTCCCCGCAAAAAAAAAAATTGGGCTGCGGGGCCAGGCCTAAACCACAGGCAGCTGCGGCAGGATTTGGCCCACAGCAGACGCCGCAGACCCCAATATCTGTATTCTCTATAGCGGGGTTTGGTTTGTTGTTGTTGTTGGGTTTGGGGTTGGGGTTTTGTTTTGTATAGCAAGAATAGCCTAGAGGGGAGAGTCGTCGCCAAGGAACCCTTTGGCGAGCAGGAACTTTTTAGGAGCAGAGGATGAGCCCGGGGGGTGGGGGAGGAAAGTGCCCTTGTCGAGCTGCTGGGGGCCGGACCCGATGGGAAAACTCAGCGCAAAGTTTTGGGTCTTTCTAGGAGAGAGCGGAGCAGGGACTAGGGCTGGGACCCGCACGCCCCCCACGCCTGTCCTGCCTGCTCTGGATCCGGTCCTTTCCCGGGCGGTGCCAGGGCTGCCGCTAGTCCTGGGAACCGGAGCCGGGTCCCCGTGGTTTAGGGCTCGTTCCCGGGTCGGTCAGAGAGGAGATTTCTGGTTGAAGGGTTTCGCTCCCCGGTGGCTCAATTAACCGGATTATTGTCTCCCTACCGAGAGGAATCAGCTCGCGTTCGGCTCCAGCCCTGCCTCTGCCACCACCAAATTTAACATAAACCTCAAAAAAACCCAAAACCAAACCAAAAACCCAACTCAAAACAAACCAAAAAACAAAATCAACAAAACAAAACAGAAAAAGAAAAAACAAACCCCCAAAAAAACCAAACCAAAGCAAACCAAAACCCACAAAACCAAAACCCCAACTCGGCCGATTTGTATAAACTGAGCCTTGGTTTCTACATAATCTCCTCCGGGAGGATGCGAAAAACCATCACGAACAGGCAAATATTGTTTGGGTTTTTTTTTTAATCAGCTTCACTTTGTGTTTTCCTGGTCGAAAATTTTCCCCACTAATATTTCGAGGCGTAAATTCCCGCGTCGCTCCGCCCGTGCGTAGGTACCGACCGAGCTAACGAACCGCCGCCGACCCGTTTCATTCGGTGGGGTTTAAGATAAAGAAAGGATATTTCGCTGTGAGCCCCTGAGAAGGGAGGTTTGTTCGGTGCCCCAGCAGCATCCCCGGCATGGATGGAGGCTTCTGGGCCATGAGGGAGAAGCAGCATCACCCCCAGCGACTTTATCCTCCAAAAATGTGGGCTCACAGTTTTCGTTTCTGTGTTGCGGTTGGATTTTAAAAGAAGGGGGAGGGGAGGGGGAAGGAATTAAGAACTGGGGGAAAACAAAAAAGAGAGAAAAAAATGTCAGAAGAAAAGAAAAAGAGAAGGGGAGGAAAATGCCCAAACACGGAAAAAGCTGCTGGATCTGGGAGAAAGAATCCAGTGCAAGGTCCTGCCCCGTAGGCAGAAGCTTGAGGGAGATCGAAGAGTTTGGGCAGGAGCCTGGGGGTACAAGCCGGTGTCCCGGCCCTGCTGCCGGGCCCTGGGTACGGGGAAAGGCCGGGCCCACATCGGGGACTCCCATGAGTGCTCCGAGGGTTCAAATTTGCGGGGCTGCGAGGCAAATGCGCCGTGAGCGCGGCTGGGTACCCGAGCCCAGCTCCTCTTGATGGCTGCGGTGCTTCACCCTCCTCTTGTTGAGGGTTGTCCCCTTCCCTTCCTGCCCTGACCTGGCCTCTCTTCCTCCCTCTCGACCAGTGAAAGAAGAAGGGGACCGAGAGATCTCCAGCTCCCGGGACAGTCCCCCGGTGCGGCTGAAAAAGCCGCGCAAAGCCCGCACCGCCTTCACCGACCATCAGCTGGCTCAGCTGGAGCGCAGCTTCGAGAGGCAGAAATACCTGAGCGTGCAGGACAGGATGGAGCTGGCCGCGTCCCTCAACCTCACCGACACGCAGGTGAAAACGTGGTACCAGAACAGAAGGTAAAAACCCACCCTTCCTTCCTGCCCACCGCTCTGGGGTCTCATCCTGCTCTTCTACCCGGCCACGCACCTCCAGACCAGGCAGGGCTTTTGCACCCCACAACCGCCCGCTCAGCCCTCCCGGCAGCGGGAGAGGTGAGGTCTCCTCCCCTCTCCTCCCTTTCCAGGGGGCTTTTTATCCCAAAGTGGAGAAAAAGTGATACCGAGAGGCAGGGCAGGTTTGGGTTGGGGTGGGGGAGTAATCTCTGCCCCTCAGCCCCGGCAATGCGGGGAGGCAAGAGTGGGTTTTCCAGCTAAACACAACAGCATAACACATCGGCCCATTAATAATAGATACCAATTACTGCTTTGGGCATCAATAATTAACACCCCTTACAGTAATTACACAATTATTATTATGATGAATAATTTACTGCTGGAAATAGGTTTAGTGCTTCAGCGACACATCCGTAAAAGGGCTGGAGAGGGAATGGCTTCGGTGGCTTTATCCGGACACTCCCCTTCCCAGCCCCGACCATCGCCATAAAACGAGGGACCCCCCCAGTTGCATCCCCATCCCGTCTCTCCCTCCCCTTCCCCCCCAGGTTTTAAACACCCTCCGCTCGATTCCAGTCCCTCTGCAAAGATCCGCCACTTAGCAACACTTCGGGGACTTGGGGGAGTTTAGGGTGGCGAGGGTTGTGCCCTCACCAACCGCCCGCACCCTTCCTTCACAAATCCCTCCCGAAAGGACACGCTAGAACCAGGCCGGTGTCGCACAGCCCCTCCCGAAAGGACACGCTAGAACCAAGCCGGTGTCGCACAGCCCCTTCCCTAGTTGCCCGTCCCCGGAGCCGTCCCGTCGGGGCGAAATTCCGGGGCCGGAGGCTTCTCCGTGAGCCTCTGCACACACACACTCACACACACGCAGGCAGGCAGACCCATGCCTATGTGTAGGTCTAGATGCCTACAGGTACGCAAACTCCACGCAGATACTCGCACACACATACGCGGCAAACGAATTCCTCGGGACGCTAACCCACGCGTGTCCCCTCGCTGGATCCCTGCAGCCACTCGAGGGCCCCGGGCTTAGCCCCGGTAGCCCTGGCTCGGGGAGGGGGTCTCGGAGCCCCGAGAAGCGAAACGGGGCCACGGCGGCCTCGGGCTGAAGCAACAGCAGCAGCAGTATCGTCCCTGCTCAGCGGCGGGGCGGAGGGTCCGCCGTGTCACACGCGGGATGTCACACCCAGGCCGCAGTTTGCAGTGTGGAGTTTACACCCCAGGAAAGGACGGAAATGTTGGTGGCCATTGATATCGGGGGGATTCTTACATCCCGCCAGCGGATCTCAGCCGGGAACTGGCTCCGGTGCCTTCCGGGGAGGCTCCGTGGATGCTCACACCGGGCTGCTACGGCGGGGACACCGCGGAGAGCAGTCCACTCACCCCTTAATTGGGGTTTGCGACCCCCCCCGCACTGGGCTGGTTCCTCCCATCCCTACAGAGGGGATCAGCCTCGGGAATCAGGGATGCGCAAGGACAGCAGAGCCCGAGAGCTGGGGTGCAAAGGAGAAACCCGTGGAAAATGGGTCTGCAAAGGGTAGAAGAGCCTGGGAGCGGCTTTTGGAGCATCCCTACCTCCTTGACCCCCCTCTCTCGGCTTGTCCCCCCACCAGGACCAAGTGGAAAAGGCAGACGGCGGTGGGCCTGGAGCTGCTGGCCGAGGCTGGCAACTACTCAGCCCTGCAGAGGATGTTCCCCTCGCCCTACTTCTACCCGCAGAGTTTGGTTTCCAACCTGGACCCCGGCGCCGCTCTCTACCTGTACCGGGGACCCAGCGCTCCTCCTCCCGCCCTACAGAGACCCTTGGTGCCCCGCATTCTTATCCACGGACTGCAGGGAGGTAGCGAGCCCCCGCCGCCCCTGCCCCCGCTGCCCGGCGTCCTGCCCCGGGCTGCTCAGCCCCGGTGAGCTCCGGCCTCCCGGGCAGCCCCACCGGCACCCACCGGGCTACGGTGGGGGTGAAGTAGGGCGGCTGTAGGGGGCCATCCCAGCTCTGGGGCTGCTAGCAAGCGACAGCCTCCCGCTCATCCCCAAATATATATATAAATATATATATTCCCGACATCTCCCCCTCCTTTTTTTAGCTCCATATAAAGAATGCAAGAAGCAAGGGCAGGGTTGGCAGGACGGATGTCGGCATAGCTACCCCCTGCTCCGCGGGGCTCTCTCCGCCGTTCCCCGCCTTGTGCCCAAGAAGGGCACCGGGGCCGCCTCGGCGTCACCCTACCATTACCCGGGAGTGAGCCTGGAGCACGGGCAGGGACTGGCCGCTCCGGTGGCGGGGCTTAGCCTCTCTGCCCCCTCCCCAGGAACTACAGGACTAGGGGGCAACGACCCCCGCTACGGCCGGCTTCAGGCAGGATCCCAGCTGCCCAAGCCTCGCCCGGGGACTGAGCCGAGAGCACGGCCCAGGGGCTGGCTGCTCCGGCGGCGGTGGTAGGGATCTGCCTCTCTGCCCCCTCTCCAGAAAATATCGAGGGGGGAAACTAACCACCTCTGCGACAGCCTGCTCCTGGGGAGCCCACTCCTCGCTTTCCCAAACGTGGGGCATCGCTCCTGCCACGGGGAAGGTGGACGGAAAAGAGGTTGTGTATGGCGTGAGTGGGTGTCCCCGACCGGCCACGGCGAGACTTTGGGACGCCCGAAACTAACTGGGGGGGGAAAAAAAATAAAAAAGGAAAAACAAATAACATTACTAAAAAAAAAAAAAAAAGGTGGGGGGAAGAGAGGGAAAAAAAAAAGAAAATGGAAAAAAAAAAGCGTCGAAATGTAAATACGGTGCGCAAAATGTATATGAATTATTTATTTGTGAACCCTGAGGGCGTATTTGTGTAAGTGATTCTTGTCAGTCTGTATCCCGGGGCCGGCCCGGCTGGGGAGGGGGATGGAAAAAGGATGGTGATGAGGGGTGTCCGGGGGNCCCCCTACCCCCCCCCCCCCCGCACCTCCCCCGCGATCCCTGTCCCCATCCCTCCTTTTTTAAATGTGGAAATAAAACCAACTTCTTTACAAACGCACGGGGCTCGCCTCCGCCGCCCCTTTTCTTCTCTCCTGTCCTCCCCCTCCCCATTTATTTGCTGTGGCGGATCAGCGGCCGCCGAGGGAAAGGCAGAAAGCAAAGCGGAGCTTTCCCACCTCCCATCGTAAGACACCTCCCCCCCCCCCCCGCCTTCAAAACCTGGTCCCACTGCCGGTATGCGGGACCGGCCGCTCCGCCGCGGGGCTGGGGGACACACCGGTGCCCGGCGCGATGGGAGCCGGAGCCGGTGAGTGATTGAGGAGGATCGGCAGTGGCATCAGCGCCCGGGTGCGGGAACCGAGAGCTCTGCAAGGGGATTGTTTCCACCCTCTAAAAAAGTGCCGCTCATCTGGCCCCGGCCGGCGAGCCCGGCAGCTGCTCCCCGGGACAGCCGGGCAGCGGCTCGCCGGCTCCGGGAGCCGACAGATGGGCTGCGGGCACGGCTCGCCCGGCCCTCCGCAGCCCCCCTGGGCCTCCATCACCCTCCCTCCCCCGCCTCCGATCCTCTGCCGCCCTTCTCGGTCCTCCTCTGCGCCCCTCATCCTCCATCACCCCACACCCCCCCGCCCTCCTCTGCTCCCCGCGGTCTTCCATGAACCCTCGAGTCCTCCTCTGCTTCCCTGATCTTTCATCATCCCCTCAGATGCTCCCTCGTCCCCTCCGGTCCTCTTGCCGCTCCCTCTGGTCCTTCATCACCCCCCACATCCTTCCCGGTTCTCCTCTGCTCCACATATCTTCCATCATCCCCTTGCTCTCCTGGCCCTCCATCACCCTCCCAACCTGCCTCTGCTCCCCTGATCCTTCGTCACCTCCCCCTGCCCTCCATGGAGCTCCCCCCCACGCCCCTAGCCCGCTACCCACGGGACAGCTCCAGTCCTAGAGCATCCCCGACTCCTCCCCGGGGCCCGGTCCCACCCCGGTGCCCCACTCCCGGCTCTATCTCGGGAGCTTTACTTCGGTACACCCCCGGGAAGGGTTATTGTCGGCTCGACCAAATGCACAGCCACGCCTGGGGAGGGGGGACGGCGCGGGGGGGAGCCCCGGGGCTTTGTGGACCCGGCTGATCCTTTGCATGTGAATGGGGGAGTTTGGTAAATCCCTGAGCCTCGGCTGGGGCGAGGAGGAGGAGGAAGGGGGCGGGGGGGTGTCGCTCCCAGCTCGGGGTTAATGAAGTGGGAAAGGAGTCTTTCAGAGAGGCCTGCAAACAACCCTCCCCTCCCTGGCCAACAAACCCCCGTCCCAAATCCTACATGGATTGACTTAAACCCAGGGGATAAGTGCTTTAAATTAATCTCATTGAATAAGAATGAGGCCAAACAAAACTCTTTAAAATCATATTAAAAATCTATCAAAGGACAACTTGTGGTGGGTGTGCTCTTCATCCTGCCACAGCCTTCCTCCCCTCCTCGCAGCAGGAATGCCACTCAAAGACCCTCTCTGATACTTAATTGTCCTGGTGAGTTCCTCCTCTGCCACTAATCAAGTACAAGGTTTGGGTCCCTAACTGCAATATTTCCATTTGCCATTTCACAGCTGGAAGAAGCTGGAGAGGGCCCTGCTGAGCTAGGACACAGCAAGGGGGGTCCTGCTTGTGTTGGGAGCATAATGGGAGAGAAGGGGGAGAGAAGAGGCAGAGGCCTGAGGAGATCTCTGTTTGGGCTGAGTCTGGGAAGGAAAGAGCAGAGGGGAAGCAAGGACTAGAAGTATTGTCACAGTCACACAGTGCACAGGGGTGGAAGGGACCCTCAAAGGTCATTTTATCCAGCTCCCCTGAGGTCACCAGGGACATCCTGAACTAGATCAGGCTGCCCAGGGCCACATCAAGTCTGACTTTAAGTGGCTTCAGGGATGGAGCCCTGAGCCACAGTTCTGGGCAACCTGTCCCTCATCATCCTCACAGTGCAGAAATTCCTCCTGATGTCCAACCTACCCCTGCCCTGCTCCAGTTTCACACCACTGCTCCTCATCCTACCACCACAGGTCCTTCTAAACACTCTCTCTCCAGCCTTTCTGTGGGTCCCCTTCTGACAGTGAGATGAGTGTCCTGCAGGGACATCTCATAGTATAGTCAAGTTTCAAAACAAGTTGTTTAGGGAAGACTCCACAGGCTGTAGGCTCTCCTCAGAGAGCATCACACCTGCCACATGAGCAGCCTCAAGAAGCTGCTGATCAAGCAGCCTCAGCTCCAGCTTGGGTGCAGACAGGACCCTACTGCCCACCAGCACTGGTCCTGCACCTACAAACTCTGCTCAGCTTTAGAGCCTGGTGCCAGGCAGCATAATCCTGGCAGGTCCTCGGGGTGGGACAGGCTGTGCTGGGCTGAAATGAGATGAAGCAGTAAGAAGGGCACAGCTGAGAAGGAGCAGCAGTCACACTAAGGAAAGCTTCCGAGTACTGGAACACAATGGAGGTGTTCAAGGCCAGGTTTTGAGCAGCCTGGTCTAGTGGAAGGTGTCCCTGTCCATGGCAGGGGGGTTGGAGCTAGATGAGCTTTAAGGTCCTTTCCAACCCAACCCATCCTGTGATTCTACTGCACCAGCTCTGCTCCTGGGGTAGAGAGCCTTCAGCTGACAGCCTGCTGGTGGTTGGTTTCTGTCAGGCTGCATCCAAGACACAAACCAGCGCCACAAAGCAGTAGGTTTGCCAGGACCGAGCACAATCCTGGCTCTCAACCCCCTTTCTGGGCTGTCTCCCAGCTTGAGGGCCATCTTCTCTCCCTCCTGACACAGCTTTAACCAGGACCACCACCCTGGGAACAGACAAAGAAGGAAAGCTGCTCTGCTGAAGATGCCAACACACACCAACTGATGGAACCAGCAGAGCTGTTTCCAGCTGATTTTGTGGTTTCATCCCAACACCAAATAAACGAGGCCAGAACAATTGATGCTTCTCCTGCCTCCTGCCCAGGCTCAGGGAGAAAATGACTTGATGGAAAAAGGGAAGTTCTCTCCTGCTCCTCAGTGGTGGCTACCAGTGCTGGGGTGTCTTGTGTTTGACCTAGACACTGACCACAGGTGTGCAGCTGTGACCCTTGCCCCAGGGTGACCACTGAAGGGTGGGGGCAAGAAGAAGGTGCCAGTCTACCTTCAGTGGTGTCCTGGGACAGGACAAGGACAGTGGATACAAACTGGAACTCAGGAAGTTCAACCTCAGCAGGAAGAAAGGCTGCACTGTGAGGGTGCCGGAGCCCTGGAGCAGGCTGCCCACCCAGAGGGGTGGTGGAGTCTTCTCTGGAGACTTTCAAGCTCTGTCTGGATGGGTTCCTGTGTGACCTGTCCTGGGTGATCCTGCTCTGGATTTCCAGAGGTCCCTTCTATCCCCTACCACTCTCTGATTCTATTTCTGCTTTTCAATCCCATTCCTCATCACAACTGTAACCCAATGTGCTCAGCTCACACAGACAGCAACCAGCTTCCCTGATGCCTCTCATCCAGCTGCTCTGGGCCTTTATTCCCCCTGCTCTCAATTTGCCAATAATCCTTATTAATTCCTAGGTGACAGGCAGGCAGGCAGGAGAAGGTCACAGATTTTTCCCTCATGCTCAAGATCAGTTCCTCCCAAACTTCCACTCTCTGCATCACTCTTTCTGAGTCATTTTCGACCTCAGGGGTTTCTTTTCTGTTGAAGCTGACATTTGCCTTCAACCTGACTGCTCCTCGCAGCAGCACTCCCAACAACCTCAGGTGGGCTTTGTCCTTATTTTCTCTTAAGCTAATAAATGCTGCTAACTTCATTCTCTCTGCCAACACTCATCCATCCTCCAGTTAATTTTATACTGGAGCCTTTTCAACATCTTCCTAAAGCATTCAAAGAAATTACTGCATTAAAACTCAGAGTGTTTGGTGATTGCCTGTGAGGAAAAAAACCTCACTTTTGGCTCTCAAATGTTAATGGAGGACTTCAGGGCTGATTGTTTCTTCTCCAGTCTATAGGCCCTCAATGCTACATTCACAAAGTATCATTTTTGTCTCCTTTCTCAGTACTTTTTTTCCTTTCCAGCACTGGAAACTGCCACTGAATTTGGGCATTTTCTGGTCCTGCATTAACCATCTCACCCAGCCCGGGTCAGGGGTGGGCTGCTCTTCCACAAGCAGGCAGCAGAAAGCTGCATTTCACCAGGGGGTTGTGCTGGTTTCAAATGTGTGCTGCTGTTGCAGGAGGTGCTAGAAGCAGCAGGGTGAGGAAGAGAAGGAGGAAGAGGCGGTTGGTGCCCTCCTGTAGGTGCTGCTGAAGGAGTTTTTCAGTCCTTGGGGAACAGCATTTCTACCTCCACATCTCACCAACTTCACAGGGCCCTCACCAGAGCTCAGGTTCCACTTCTGCCTCCACATCTCACCAGCTTCACAGGGAATTTTGTCAGGGCCTTCCCTAGAGCTCAGCTTCCATTTCACACACTGGACAACACTCAAGGTGTGCCAGCCTTGGCACATCTGGGGCCACACCACCTCCCTTTTCCCAGCTGTCACAGTCCTCTCATGAGAAGCAAGAAGAAAAGACGATGACAAATCGGCAAGGTGAAATCCACCCACCTGGGACACAGCCAGAACAGACCTAGCCAAGGCAGAGAACCCCAAAAGCTGGGGTTACCCCTGGCAAGGGTTAAGTAGGGCCTGCAAAGCTTTCATGTTCAGAGAGGGGAGGCAGCACAGACACACTCTGTGTTACATAATTAGCTCTGACAACACACTGCAGGCAAGGAGAAGTTTGGAAGCTGCTGGATTCCAGGCTGGCTCCTCCCTACAGTGACAAGGTTGGTTCCCAAACTCAAGTTTTGACATGAAGTTTTGTGCCCATGAGCTCTGCCCCAAAGGGACCATGTGTCATGCTGCTGAAGAGCTCTCCACAATCTTGCCACCTGCACTCAGATCAGGGAAATTCCCTCCCAGGTGGAAATCTCTCACTGACAATTGGGTGCCCAGAGACAGACCTTGTCTCAGCACACCAAGGACAGGAGAGAAAGTGGCTGCAATGTGGCTACATTACCTGAGACAAGAGCAGAAGTGCCCTCCTGTGTGGCAGGGCAAAGGACATCCTCTCTCCTCTCGAGTGTACTCCTGGAGCACCTCCTCTGCCACTACTGCTTCAAAACAAGCAAGAGAACAGACTGTGGAGTGCTCCTCCAGGCCTTCTAAACAGGACAGCATCTACTTGTCTCACTCCCCTCTTACACAGACATCAACACTGCTCTGAGAAAACACATTTAAACCTTTTATTTCTCTTGCAAAAACCACCTTAGAAACCTGGTGCCACATTGAACTGCAGCAGTGCAACAGGACAATTGCATTTGGACCTATGGAAGGAAGGGGAGGAGGCCAAGATCCCTGAGATCCCTCCCATACTTGCCTGACAAACTGAAACACTCCTCAGTCCATCTGGCAGGTCACCCTGACCCCCAGCTGAGGCACTCCAGCAAGCTTCTGCAGCCAATGACTAGAAGGTCCTGGCTCATGTTGGAAGCTGCTGGTTGCCAGGTTTCCTCTGTTTTCTTCTCTTCTTGCCCTTGGAGGATGCAGCAGTGTCCATCCCACTGGAATATTCAGACCGCAGGAGCTCAGCAAGGCGACGCTTGCCAGGGTGCTTCTTGAGAAGCTCAGGCCTGGGTAAGGGGAAAGAGAAGGAGAGGAGAAGAGGAATTAATATTTCCTTCCCTGTGAGGCTGTTAGGTGGTTTCTTATCTCACAGCCTTGGAAAGTGACATTTGCACATCAGCAGAGGAACAGCTGCTCTGCTCTTCTCTTTTCTTTCTCTGTTCTGGAGGCTTGATTTGAAATTCTGCCTCCTGCAAAACCACATCCTGTAGTGAGAGCTTTCCACAAAGGTGGCAAAACCTCATGGCCACTTTGAAAAGCAAGTTTAAGGTCCTGCACCTGGGTGGGTGTAATCCCAAGCACAGCTATAGCNCCACACAACCTTCCCTCCTTCTCCCTGCCAGCCCTGCAAGGGCATTTGCACAGAACAAAGTCATAGAATGGTTTAAGTTGGAAGGGACCTCAAAGGTCATCCACTTCCAACCCCCTGCCGTAGGCAGGGACATCTCCTACTAGAACAGGTTGCTCAAGGTCTTATCCAGCCTGGCCTTGAACACCTCCAGGGAGGTTGTGGAGCACAGAAGCACCCAACGTGATCTTTGATCACGTTGGGTGCTTCTGTGCTCCACAACCTCCCTGGAGGTGTTCAAGGCCAGGCTGGATAAGACCTTGAGCAACCTGTTCTAGTAGGAGATGTCCCTGCCTACGGCAGGGGGTTGGAAGTGGATGACCTTTGAGGTCCCTTCCAACTTAAACCATTCTATGACTTTGTTCTGTGCAAATGCCCTTGCAGGGCTGGCAGGGAGAAGGAGGGAAGGTTGTGTGGGCTGATGAATTAGGTGACACAACAGTTTGAAAGCACTAATACATGAATAGTAAACAAATAAAAGCAACCACAGTAACCAATAAAAAAGTAATAATACTACAAATAATAACAGCAACAAAAGTCACAACACCACCACCAATACTACTACCCCACCAGCCCAATCCTAACAGCTTTAAGACACTGAACAAGGAAAATGCTCTACAAGCAGAGCTTAAAGGTTGAAAACTATCAACAAACCAACCCAGAATGTCAGGAGTCTAAACCTCTTCTCTTGTAGTGCCCTGCAGCCATCACATGCACCTTACAGCCTCCCTCTCCAGGGACCAGCTTTAGCAAGGGTAGCTGCATTCTGCCCAGCCACTCTGCTCCAGCCTGGCTCTCCCTGTAGCCCTAAACTGCAGCTATAAATAGAAAACTGCACTCAGCTTTTTCCCACCACAGGTTCTGCCACTGTCCTGCTCTGTAACCTTGGGCAAAGCTCATCCTTTCTGCTCTCACCTTGGCTTGCTGAGAGCGCAGCCTCTTTGGTGCAGGACCTGTTGCTCCCTAGAAGATAAGGCCTGGACCACACAGGCAAGACTCTGCTACCTTTGGTGCAGTCTCCACTCTCACACTAATTAAACATCCAAGCTGGGTGTTGGCAGAAGGGCTGGAGCCTGGATGTGTTGGAGAAACAAGGCAGAAGCCACTGCTTGGTTTCAACCCACAGAAAGCAAGACAAGGAGCCAGAATCGATTCCAAAGTGACTGTAGAGATAACAAGGTAAAGATGCTGTGGGTGAAGCCACACCTGCAGTGCCTCCACAGCAGACCCACCTGGCCAAACCACCTTCCTGACTGCACAAGGCCATGGAGGGATGCTTGGGGAGGGGAGGGTGCACAACTAGTACCAGGCTATGTGTCGTGGCCCAGACCAGCTCTGCTGCAAACCCCTTGTGGTGCGGCTGCATGCTGTGCTCAGCCCCCTCCAGCACTTGATAGAAGTTTCTGTCTGACGCTTCCATTGTGTCTCCAAGCCTTTACTACAGCAATTCCAGGGTTACCAAGCAACAGATCAGTTTACTTAACAACAGGGAGGATCTGCTGCAAAAGGACAAGTAATCCACCAGTAGCTGCAGGGCTGAGTTTCAGCTCAGCAGGGAGATTGTCCAACACTTTATTATCAATCAGGTCAAATCATTGCCCAATTAGTAAATCAATACCCCCTGCTCTGGTGATCAGCTGTACACAGGGAAAGGATGGATGCAGGGAAAAAGGAGGTTTCTCCTCCTAACCAGGGCCACAAAAAAAATCAATGAAGCTGTGCTATGGAACCTGTGCTGATCACAGAAGAAAAGCAGCTGCCAGGGCTCTGTGGAACCGGGAGATGGAAGAGCTACAGGCAACAGCAACAGTTTGCAGCGACAACACTCCAGAAGTGCAGCAGGCCTGGATCCCTGGCTGGAGCCTGTGGCCTGAGAGAAACATGTAAAATCCCCTCTCTGCTTAACTGCTGAAAGTCTCCAGGGCTCTGCCAGAGCAGTCAGGATAAATTTGGTGAGAGAAGTGCCCTGTGCTTACAAGATAAAGCCCAGAAGAACAGAGCAAGACCTCAATAACACTCACCCTTTGAGCATCCTTGGGCAAGCTACTTAATCTCTTCGGCCTCCACATCCACTCTCCTAGCTCAGGCTGACTGCATGTTCCCTGTTGCCAGAGGCTGGTGTGGTGTTAGTTTAGGAGAGCTGGGTGGTGCTACTGGAAGTCATGGGCAAAAGCTTCCCAGATGCATTTGTAACACAGCCACAACTCACATCCCCACTGCTGGCTCAGAACATGGACTGTCAGCACCTCCTTCTGTGATGCCTAACTGGGATCACCCAATCCTGAGCCCTAATGAGAACACATCGTGTTGATAATGGGCAGAGAAGCCCCCAGCCCTTTAAACCCCTCCCTCCAAACATAACACTGGGTCTGGAGAGGTAGCAAACAGCTAAAGGGAACTTGTAGGAGGAAAGAAAGAAAAGAAAAGATCCACTAATGACCAAGCCACCCCCGGGTGCTGCAGTGCCAAGACTTCAGCAGGGCTTAAAGGAGCCAGGAATGTTCACACAGATGAGAAAACAGCCACTTTTATTAGCTGGGGGAAAATGAGACAGGAATAGAGAAGTCATAACTCAGAAAATGAAACAGCCCCAACAGGTGAATGAGGAAGAACCTGTCCCTGAACACAAGCTATTGGACTTCTCTCTGCTGCTGGCCAGCAGGCTGGGTGGTGAATGCTGTGACATATGGGAGGCCAGGCTGCACCACCAGTGGACTACTGCTCTTTTACACTAGATAGGGGGTGTCAGGACTCCCATAAAAGACAGATGGGAATTGGAAAGCAGTCAGAGCAAGCAGCAGAGATGAGTTAGATTCACCTCCTAACTTCATCACCCCTTCATTTTCCAGGCTTAAATGCTAGACCCAACCACTGCTTTGGGCTTTATGTCCCAGGCATAGGGCAAACCGAGTATCACCCCAAGATGTAATCACCTCATTATCGAGGGGAGAGAAGGTGCTTTGCGGCGTGAGGAAGGGGAGGCAGAGAGCCCAGTAATTGCTTGGCACACTCTGAGAAAGCTCCCTGCCTCCTCGTGGAGGAATAGAAGCCTCAAGTTTACAGCTGCCTGTGCACATCTGTAATTAAGCTGCACCTCAAGCTGCTACCAACAGCCTGAGCAGAGACACAAACTGGAAACAGAGAAACTGTCCCCAGGTGACTTTGTACTGTCCTGAAAAGCTGGGAAAGAGCAAGTGAGAGAGAAACTTTTAAAGACAAAAAAGCTCTGTCCTGCTCCAGAAAACTGGAATTGCTTTATTCACTCTTCCAACATGAGAACCTTGTGAGTCCTGCTAAATACATCACTGAGTGATGAAAAGGCAGCAGAGGAGCACCTGGAAAAAACAAGACAGAGGTGTCCAGCAAAGAAAAGAGAATAAAATCCTTCTTTACTCTGCTTCAGTTTCCTTCTACCTCCACCTGCAGAGCCACTCCCAGCATGTTGGCTCTCTTCATCACCCAGTGGTCAGCAAGGGTGTTGGTGCTGCCCAACGCTCCACCTCAGAGGAAGTGAGCTGATCTCCTTTCCTTGCCCCTTGAAAAGGAGATACTTTGGAGTAGCTCCTCAAAAGATACTCTCTTGCTAAACTACCAGAGAAGGTATCAAAAGAGTAACAGAAGAGACTTAAAGGCAAATCTTTTTCATATAATGGCAAGAAGCCCATCAGGTGAATGAAAATCCTGACCCCCTCTGCTGGTCCAGCTCTGTCTTCTGCTCTGTCACACGATCCTGACTCACCACAAAGTCCCACCCAACTTAGATGCAATTCACCTTCACCCCTCCTCAGACTTCCACACACCTTGGGGACTTTGTGAGCTCTGAAGACCCTACCCATTGAATTCCACAATCGCTAACAAGAAGGTGGACTAAGAGAGACTAAAGCCCAAGTCAAGTGCACTGAACTAAGCTTTGAGGATGTTCAGAGCTGAGGTCCTGTGGAGGGCTTCAAGAGGAGGAAGAAAAGCATGCACCAACTGTGCTGCCTCTAGTTAAGATCCCATTCACCTCCCAAGCACTATTGGTCTAAGAATGATCAGGTTCCACCAGCTGGTTCTGTCAGACTGAATTTGTTACCCTACGCAAACCACCACCACCCTGGATGTGGAGAGTCCTGAACTCCTAGGTGTGAAAGGACTGAGGGACAACAGGAAGGAAAAGGAATGAGCATCTGCCACCCTTGCCCATTTTCACCTCAAAACCCTAACATGTTCTAATATGTTTCACTGACAAATCTTCATCAGAGCACCCAACCACAAGCTGCTCTCCAAGCCCAAAGCTCCTACGTGGCAGAGCAGTGGCACACATATGTGCCTCATGGTTTCTTAGCCATCATTTGATGGCTCAGAAGATGCCTCTGCTGGCCTTTTAAACTAAACAGTGAGCAAGCTTCTCAGAGATGTCTCCTTCAGCTTGGTTGGCACTGCTGCCTGTTCCTTTGTCTTGAGCTGTGTGAACTGCTGGTGCAATGCGGTGCAGCAAGGGGAGCGACCTTTAACCAACTCGCAGCATCTGCAAGCAACCAAAGGCTCCCAAATTGCTCCAGCTGAGGAAGGAGGATAAAAGTTGTGCTGCACAGTCCCAGAACTCATGGTGTGCCTTTGGAGGAGACAGGGAGCAGGCTGCTCCATTTATCAGTGAACATTTCAACGTGGATCCTGCCATCAATCTGCCTGACAGCATCTCCAACAGCTCTTTGAAACCATGCCAGCAGCTGAGCTGGGTTACCTCTGGGCCAAGGCTGCTGCAACACCTGCTTTTTCTACTTATAGTGTTGGATGAACCATCTGCAGCCAACACAACCCTGTTTGGGTTGGGTTTTTCTGTTGTTTCTGTGGAGTAGGGACAAGAGATTCATCAGCAATCCTACACTGCTGTCGACAAGTCACCAGCTGGCCCAGGAACTCTGTTACCAGCTGATGCAAACAGTAGCTTGAGGAGATCAAGGAAAATTATTACCCAGACTGAACATCAAAAGCTGCTCCAGAACAGTCAGACCAGAGCATCCTTCACTTAAGACATGCTAAAGAATAAAGCTCATCTTACCCCTACTGAAGTCAACTGTATTTCAGCTAAGCAGAGACAAAACCCTACACCTGTGCTTTCTCTGCCATCCCTTGGTCTTCACCTTCCAGAGAAGGGATGAAAGCACCACTGGGAGGCTGGGAACCTCCCAGGATTCTGGTTTCTGTCACACTCTGTCCTTTGGCTAGGAAAGAAAGAGCCTATTTCAATCAGAAAAAGCTGATCATTTGTTGGTGTGTCCCAAGCAGCACTGAGGTCTTCCAGCTCCATGCACAAACTCACTCAGAGATGGAACAAAGGCTCTGTGCTGTGACCATGGTGGAACAGGGCAGTAATAAATGGTATTGGTGCATGCAGCTAACAATTGGATAGATTTAACCATTCTAAACATTTCCTAAGAGGACTTTTATTTTTTCATAACATCCTGGTGTGGTGAAGCAGAACTCATCTGTGCCCCTCAACTGCCTTAATGAAGAGCGACGGTGATGCCTTTCCCAGCAGCCATGCCTCCTACCCTCATGTTTGGATCCATTTGCACTCCCAGTCCATGAATCCCTGCTCTTAACCCAAGCTCCAGGCTGGCTTTCTAGAGCAGACTGCCCAAACCAAGGGAAATTCCCAGTGGGCAGAATTCCAAACTCGTATTTTGACTAATTGATTGATATTAGGAGAGCTGCAAGCGGCCCCCGAAGAAACTGCCAGGCAAACTGCTCCTAATGATCAGCCAATTGCTGTGCAGGGAGACACAGCTGCAGCCTCCACTCCCAAACCCTGTCAAGAGAAGCATCACTCTTCCCAAAACTGTCAATGCCAAGATGTATGAAAGTAGAATCAAGGATATGAGGGTAGGAGAAAAGGCAGAAGGCTGCTAACTTTCATCCAAAGGAGGCTGCAGCCTTGGCAACAAAAAGGAGGACTCAAAGATATGTTCCTCAGCAGCAGACCAACTCTGGCTGACCACTAAATGTTGAGGAATGAACTAACACAATAACCTTGCAGCCAAAACCTTAAGGGCACAATGATAATTGGGCATTAGGAAGAAGTTTTCCATGGAAAGAGTGGTCAGGGACTGGAATGATCCGTCCAGGGAGGTGATGGAGTTACCAACCCCAGACATGTTTAAGGGTTGTTTTGATGTGGTGCTTGGGGAGATGGTTTAAGGTGAATCTTGTAGGGGAGGGTTAGAGGTTGGACTTGGTGATCCTGAGGGGCTTTGCCAACCTGGATGCTTCTGTGATATCCATGCTGAGAGCAATGGCAGGGTAATGATGACGGAAATTAATCCCTTATCAAAGCACCTTGGACACCTTTTCTCGATCCCAGTTTAGTTCAAGGTTGGACTCTGGAGCCTGAGGGGATTTTCACCTGCAGTTTTCCACTCACTCTCTACACTTGCTGTAGCACCTCCAAACTGATGCTCACAAGTAAATTCAGCCTTGATGGCAGCAGAGACATCCTGTTAGAAATGAGCTGCACAGAACCCACTGAACTTCAAAGATTTGTCCCTTTCTGAATTCACAAACAAGGCAAATTAAGCTGCAGCTCCTCATTTTGGGGACTTGGAGTCCAAAGGGAGAAGAGAGATCTTGAGAGGCTAGAGACCAAAATGCAAAAGAGTGAGCAGCACAGGGATGCTTGAAGGAATGGCAGTGGGCCTTTGGCATCTGCATTGTGAGAGAGTCAACAGCCATGTCTGTCTGGCATGTCAGCCACCTCCCCTGCACGCTGCTCCTCCACAGCCAACCACAGACAGCTAATCCCTCAACGCGAGTGGGATCAGCTTCCCTGCATCTACCCTTCAGCAAAACCATGAGCCCAGACACCTTCCCAAGCTGATGTTGTGTAACCTAATATCTGGTATCTGGTTCATGGGCTTGTCTCTGCCCTAAACACAGCATTTCAACTTCCACCCAAATCACCAGCAGTTCTTCTTGCCAGCTTCAGGCTGGGTTTTGCAGGGACCACTCCAGCAAAGGGGCAGATGGTTTGCACAGAGAGCTCTGAAAGAGCCATCCTGAAAGGTTTGTGTGAATTCAGGGAGCGGGGGGAGCTGCTTCCACATTTCAGCACTGAGCCATCACCCACCTGGCTGCTCTCTTTTCCTGCCTCACCTTCCTTGAGCAGGTCCCTAAGGAAGTGTCAAGCACAAAAGGAGACTTGAAAAGAAAAGTTTGCTTTGTCCTCTTAAGAAAGCATTTAATGATTGCCTTTAGCCCACTTCCAACCTGCACTGCCTGTTCTTTATTCTGTGAGCAGGTGCTGAGAGATGAGGCTTTGGTGAGCAGACTGATTAATACCAAGTATCAGGTGTTGGGGAGACAACGTGTAACAGGACAAGCAGCACTCACGGCATCAGGTGAGGAACAGAACTTAAAAGATTGTCCTCTGACGGTGCTGGTTTCATTTCAAGCCTTGCATTTACAATTAAACCCCATTTTTCTTCTGAAGGGCAGGCTAAATCTTGCTGTCTGCTTGCTCAGTGTGAAATCAAAAGTAATTTTCTCTGTGTTCCCAGCACTGCATTGAATTTATGCTGGTGGAGACTAAAGCTGAATCTATACCCACTCTCTTTAAACTACCTTATAAATACTAACAGATCTCTCCTCTGGTTTGCTTGCTGGATTTTGGTTTTAAGCACACCCAGAGAAAGTTGGTTAGAGACAAGTTTCACAGGCCAGAGCAATTGTTGCATGTCACAGCTTTGGCTGTTTCTGGAGGGCTGGGATTTCCCAGATGCTCCTGGATTTGAAAGCTGGAGCTTGAGCCACGACAAACCCCTGCAAAGTCTGCTCACTTTCCCTCAGCTGCAGTCAGATGATCCACCTGCAAATCAGCTTTCCAATCACTCTCAGACCATTTGTTCCAACACCTCCATGTCCCCCAACCCCTCCTCCACATCCCCCAACCCCTCTTGTCCCGTGCAGAAACTACCTACTGTATCCTGGGCTTGCCTCTGCTCTAATGGGATGAAGGCTTGGGGAGGAGGAACGCCCTCTAAAAGAGGTTTGTAACAAGGGAAAAAGTGGCTCTAACAGAGCTGCAACATCACAGGAACAGAGAGAAGCATTGTTGCAGGCCAAGTAATCCTGTGACACGCTACTGTCAGTCATAGCTTGATACCCTGCTGGGCCAGCAAGACATCAAAGCCCACCCCATACCATCTTACATGCTCTTTATCGGCTAATCAGGCTATTCTTCCTGAAATAAAGCTCCCTTAAATCCCCTGCTCACAGGGGCATTCCCATCCTGTTGCCCATCTGCTGGTGAGGGTCAGCTGAAGCAGGAGGCAGATCAGTGGGCCCTGTCCCTGGTGGCTTCTCAAAGCAGGACAATGCTGTCTCCAACTTTTTTTTATGGCACAAATCCCTTCCCCTCGCATTTTGATTTCCTCCAAGCTACATCCACGTGCAAGAGACGTCACCAGCCCAGGCACAGTGGTGTGGATTAGTGCTTTAATTGAGCAGCTCACGTTTGCTAATGGAGTTTGCAGCAACCCTTACGTGGAAAGAGTCACAACTGACAGTAACAAAAGAGAGATTTTCCTCCTCTGAGTTACTGCAGTGATTTCACTGCTAAGCCAAAGGTTCATGTCCTGCTGCTGTGCTGGGTAAGACTGTGAGGCCTCAGCATTCATCTCAAGAGGGAGGGTTACTTGCCCTGTGGAACCAACCCAAAGTAGTTAGGAGCAGATACACTTAGCATCTTCAACTACACTTCAAGCAGAGAAGAGGACTTGGGGCTCTGCTCCTCCAGAAGTATCAAGGGGGTCTAAGATTTCTTCCCCAGGAACAGCCCTGTCCACATACTAAAAGGTACAGAGCTGCAACTCTAGGTCTGCTATGGCCCTGACCTGGGAGTCATCCCACAGGATTCTGCAGAAATGTTTTTGCCCAAACTACTGAAATCTACAGGCAGAAGTTTGCAGAAGGCTCATGCCCACCAAAGATCTGCCTTCTGATTTGGGTTTGTACTTAGCTAACTACAGTTGGTATCATACACTGCAGTCCTCCCCTCTCCTTCAGGCACTAAGCTGGTGTCTTTCTAGTGAGAAGAAGTAGTCCAAGCTGCTGCTGATCATTCCAAGAGAATGGACACAATCTGTCCCATGGCAAATCTGACAGCCAGGAAACTGTTGGTGGAGCTGCAGGAGAAAGCCTCCAAAAGACTGCCTGTCTAGTGTAAAAAAGGCAATGAGAAAGGCCAGAGAAGGCCACAGAAGGCCTTTAAAGACAGTAAGACACATCCTGCTCCTGACACAGTGGTATTTATGAAGGCCAGGAAGAGACAATCTTGTGAGATAAATCAGCACTACTACAGCCCTGCTCACAACAGGCAGGACAGGCAGCTTCAGATCTGACAGGTGAAAATGTTCATTTCTCTCTTACTTCCTTGTGGCTTTGGTCATCCCATGCCCTACGCCAACAGCAAGCACACCTGAGCACAGCAGGGTTTGAGAGAGCCCTTCCCTAGACAGGGGTGAGGAGGAGTAGTTATTGCAGCTGATGTTGAGCCAGGGATCACAGCCCTCTGTAGGATCATGCAGCTGGAAGTGGGGATATGAATGGAAGAAACAGAGCAGCTTCTACTATGGAGGTGCTTGGACATGATGGCAAAACCGCTGCTGGAACTCCAGCTACTAAAGACTTGTGCAAGCAAAAGAAACACTTCCACACCCTGCCTCACCTTTCAAAGTCAGCTTTGAATGAAGTATAACTACATTAAAAAATAGGCTGTTTCTGCTCAGAAGACTTGCAGAAGGTAGTGGCTTTCTCATGCTCTGAAGAGGGAAAACCCAGGCTGGTGTGTGGAGGTTCATCCTTCAGCAAAGAGCATCTCTCACAAGTCAAGCTCCTAAGGGAGCTGCTTGGTTTTTTGTTTTCTTCAGTGGGTTTTGGCTTTTTAAATGAAATTCCCACTCAAATGTTCACCCAAATTGGTTTACTAAATGTTGTATCTGGGCTCACTAAAGCCATCAGAAAAAGGGGGAATGAAGCAACAGCTCGGAGAGGCTGGATGTGAAGGCCCCTTCTAACCCAAACCACTCTGTGATTCCCAGAGCAAGCACAACAACCCTGAAGAGCAAAACAAGCCACAGTTAGTTTGCCATGTGGCATTCCTCAGCTCAAGAGCAGCAAGCTGGCCTACCTTTTTGGCCTTGCTTTGGTTTTTTTCTTTGAGCCAGCAGTTGGAAGAGCTGTCAGGTTCTGGGGTGCATCTCTCAGGCCAAAGCTCTTGGCTACGTGACCCAGGTGGAGAGATTTGATGTGAAAGATGTGCTTGAGGCTCCTGGGGTAGGTGGTGTAGGCACAAAGGAAGGACTGCAGTGCTGAGGGGAGGAAAAAAAACAACACCAACAGTTAAAGTGAATTCTGTTTGCTACTGCATTTTTATATATACACACTTAAAGATTCAGCTGTTCCAGCTGACAGGACATTGCTCTTGTCCTTTGGGACACCTTCTGGTCAGCAGCTGGTAGAAAAGGTTGGGATGTTAAAAATCTGTGAAGCTTGTAGAGTGCTACTACGAGCCGAAAAGGAGAAGGAAGGTGGTGGGGAAGTGCTGGAATCTGAAACAAAGCTACATTAAGTTGCATCAGGTTTGCTTCTCGCAGGGCTGCTCCTTTCTGCCAGAGAAGGTGATCTCTGGAGCACATCTCCTGAGAAGAGTCACTGACATCAAATGGCAGCAGATAAGGGGAGAGAGGGAACAGAGATACAGGGATGGAGAGAAGGAAAAAGCAGCATGGAGATGGCACAGGAAGCCTCCTCTGATATTACAGTCCCAGCAGTCCATGCATTTTTCACCAGTTACTAGCTAGTCCCTTATAAATATCTGAGAGCCAGATGGATTTCCTGACTCCTCCTCAGGCAGAGAACAGAGCTCCCCTTCTCAAAAGGGAAAAAGATTAGAATTGTCTGCAAATTCCCCCTCACATCTTTAGATTCCTGTAATGCCCTTCCCTCAGGGCTCATTGCTCTAAAGACAATCATCCACTAATATGATCACTACCACTGCTCCTCCACCCACCTGCAACATTAACTGCACCCAGGCTGTCCTCTCTGCTGCAGGGAACAGAGGCACCTGGAGTAAGGAAAACCTCCAGCTCAGAAAATGCCTCCCTTCAATCCCCTGCTGCTCCTCTGCCTGCTAAACCTCCTGTGTCCCCCTCAGCCCTCACTCCAACCACCACCTACCTCCTTCTCTCCCTCTCAACCCCTGACAGCGGCAAGCTCTAAACTCTAACCTCTCCTGCCCTTGCCTGTTGAGCCACCAGACCAGCAAGTTTGCCCACAGCTTATGTCTAATCTCTTGGCAGCAGCCAGAGATTGGAGTTTATGAACAGTAATAAAAATGTCATTTTAGCAGATCAGCTCCTGGAAGGACCCAGGGAATCCATCAAAGCTCTGTTTACTGAGTAAAGCGAACTCCTTTTCCCAATCGATGAGAAGAAAAGATTGAAGGTTTGGGGTGGGTTTTTTGCAGCTTCCCCCCAGTTTCACAACACTGCTCTTTCACAGGCACCTGAGCCTGTGTTTTCCCACAAAGAGAATGCTAAATTCCAAATACCTTGACTCAGGCTCTCAGCTGAAGGCCATTCTTCTGACAGCTTATAAACCAACTCAAATGCTCTCAACAACCCTCTTTCTGCTGCCTGATATTTTTTGTCTTCTCCCCACAAAGTTATTGGTCAAATTGAGCTGCCATGAGAAGCTGTAACTCTTCAAAAGGAACACCATGAACTTGCTCTTGTTGGCAGTCTGGTCCTGTTGGAGCTGATATTGCTGCCTTTCACACAGCATTTGAAGTGCTTGCTACTAAAGATCCGGTGCTTAGGAAGGCTGAGCCCAACCTCCTGCACTCCTCCAGCCAGGAAAGGCTGCTGGGACTAACTCACCAGATCAGAGAAAGACTCAAAGGTGTGAAAGGTCGTCCCAAAGCCTTGACAGACAGCTCCTAGGTCCAGTCCTAAGTCAGGGCATGTGAAACCAGGCAAAGCTGCAAGACACTAACCCAAAGCTGAGCTAACAGCTCTGCCCAAGCAGCAGGTCAAAACCTCAGCTCATGCAGCTGCCAGAGGTGCTCAGAGCTGCAAATGTTCATTGCAGAACCCACAAGACTTAAATAAAGACCTCTGTGGACATCAACCTGTTCTACATCTTTGTTAGCAGATCTTTAGATCTCTTGGTGGTTTTCAGCTTTTATGTGCAACTACAGTGGCCAGATCACAGAATCCCAGCAAGGTAGGGGGGGGAAGTGACCTCTGGGGATCATCTCATCCAGCCCACTGGCTAAAGCAGTCACCCACAGCAGCTTGCCCAGGATCACAATAGCCAGGTGGGTTTGGAATCTCTCCAGACAAGGAGACTCCACAGTCTCTCAGGACAGCTTGCTCCAGAGCTCCAGGACCCTCAAATTAAAGAAGTTCCTCCTCATTTTCACAGCATCTCCTCAGAGTGTCCTGAGCTTGTCCTGTCCAAAACACAGCAGCTATCACCTATGCAGCCCTTTGGGGTAAAGTCTTCCACTTTCCAAAGGGGCTCCATGCCTGAGGAGATTCATCCTTCAGGTAGCAGGACCCAGCTGTACCCCTCCCCCTACCCACTCACCTCACCACTGATCGGTCCAAGTTTGAAGGGCAGCACCTTCAGTGAACCATTTGATTTGAGTCTGGAAACCAGGGGAGTGAGAGGCAGAAGGGCTGGGTGGGCAGGGAGCCACCTGCCTTCTGAAAGCAGGCTGCAGAGAAAAACCCTGCTTATTAACACAGACTAGGGCAGAAAGTGGGGGAGAAAAAGAGAAACAAATGCATCTCTGGCACAGCTTCCAACTGATTGTCTGCCATGAAAGCAAAAGCCAGCTGCCATGTTAATTATTCATGATGCCTGGCGCAGAGGGGAGGAAGAGTGGGCTCATGGAAGCCACTCAGCAGTGGCAAATTTGCATATGTAGATAGCAGAGGAAGAAAAAGAGGTGGAGTGCTCCTGTACAAGATAAATTGGATGCACAACACCTCAGCATTTCCTGATAGATTTTGCTGTACTAAAAAGCTGTGAGTGCTGAGGTCAGCAACAGGTAGGTGTGTACAGTGACACAGGCTGCAGGAAGACACACCAGAGAGGTTTCCAAGTGTGACCAGAGCCATTCCAGTTGTTCCCCTTGTCACAGTCCTTTCAAGTTAGAAGTTCACATAGCAAGAGACAGGTTGCCCAGGGAGGTTGTGGATGATCCCTCCCTGGAGGTGTTTAAGGGCAGGTTGGATGAGCTCTTGAGCAATGTGGTCTAGTGGAAAGTGTCTTGCAGCAGGAGGTGGAACTGGATGATCTTTAAGGTCCCTTCCAACCCAACCCATTCTATGAATCCATCAGGCATAAGGAATCCCAGGGGAGCAACAAGCAGCTCATCCAGACAGACTTGTGGACTTGATCATGAGTCACATGCTTTGAGGCTGTGGACTTAAAAGTGGAGCTATAAAAGCAGTTGCACAGCAGCCAAGGAGCACAACACAGCTGACACTGGGTACAAGCCAGCTGCTCGTGTAGCAAGCCTCTGACACTCACTGCAGGAGAAAAGAAGGTATTCTGAAACCCTGAAGAAAGAACCTGTTCCAGTGTCTCCACACCCTCACTGGAAAGAGCTTCTCCCTAATCTCCAGTCTCAACCTCCCCTCTCCCAGCAAAAAGCCACTGCCTGTCATCCTGTCACTACAAGCCCTCGTCAAAGTCCTTCCCCAGCTTTCTCACAGGCCCCCTTCAGGGACTGAAGGCTGCTCCAAGGATCAAATCCCAGACCTGCACCTAGCTACAATTATTTACTACATTTATCCCAGTTTTGCTTCCTCCTGCATTTTTGGACTAGTTTGCCTCTCACTTTTTCCCCACCCCACACAACCACCTCCAGTCTAGCACCTCTGCCTGTTAAAGAGTTGCTCCCAAGGGATCCTGTCTTACAGGCTTCAACTTCATCCCCAGTGTGAACTGAAAGCACCTAAAGGGTGCTGCAGCAGGATGCGATTTAGCAAGTCACCCACAGCCTTCCTTCCCAGCACAACCCCCACCACCTCCTCAGCCCTGTGGCTGGGTCAGAGCCCTTGGATGTAAATCCTATCAAAAGCCAAGCTTAAACCTCATTTGCACCTAATATGGCAAGGCAAGAAATTAACATTTAATATCATCCCAAAGCCTTCTGGGCCCACTTCAACTCCCTGTAGAGCCAAACAGCCCCAAAATGTTTCTTCCAAACCTTTTCCCTGAAGCTCTCCTCCTAGAAGCAAACCTTGGCAGCTTAGAAAAGTCTTTCTGGGGATAAAAAAAAAAGGCTCCAGCTCCTTGACTGACCTTTCTTTGCCCATCGGATATTCCCCTCCTTGGAGTGAATGTAATCTTCAAATCTTGTCTGCAAGACTGTGGCTCTCTCCCGGACTTCCTGAGGGTCCACACCACAGGATTTCTATCAAGGGTGATGGAGGAGGATTAAAAGGAAAAGAGAGAATTTGAGTCAGGAATAATGAAGCAGTTTACAATAGATTTAATAACAGTAAAATCACACAGTAACCACCCAGGGGCCACCAAAGGTAATCCTCTCAATATTACTAGAGGCAAAAAAAAAAGTAGTATAGATAAAGATGTTCAAGTCAAAGCAGGCTGTGAGTGCTGTGTGGGGAGAGCAAATCAGGTTTAATTCTGTGTTTTCTAACATCTGTCAGGGAGCCTTTTTTCCTCTTGCTTTTTTAGTTTATTTATGTATTTTTCAGATTCAACAGGCTGGATGCTTTCCACTGGAGCTATCTGGGGTAACCTCCCCTTAGGCTCGCTGCTAACAGGCACAGATGGATGCTGCAGGTTCCTATAGGCACTTCCTCCAAGCAACCTGGAACGTTGTTGGGCCAGGAGAATCATGTTAGCATCATGTAAGAATCAGCCACTGGAATGGGCTGCCCAGGGAGGTGGTGGAGTCATTGTCCCTGGAGGTGTTCAAGAACAGACTGGATGAGGCACTTAGTGCCATGGTCTGGTTGATTGGATAGGCCTGGGTGCTAGGTTGGACTGGATGAGCTTGGAGGTCTCTTCCACTCTGGTTGATTCCATGTCAGAATCATGTCAGTATTAGCCATTGGAATGGGCTGCCCAGGGAGGTGGTGGAGTCATTGTCCCTGGAGGTGTTCAAGAACAGACTGGATGAGGCACTTAGTGCCATGGTCTGGTTGATTGGATAGGCCTGGGTGCTAGGTTGGACTGGATGAGCTTGGAGCTCTCTTCCAACCTGTTTGATTCTATGATTACATGTCAGAATCATGGAATGGTTTGGGTTGGAAGGAAGATCATCTAGCTCCAACTCCCTACCACAGGCAGGGACACTTTCCACCACAGCAGGTTGCTCAAGGCTCCATCTGGCCTGGCCTTGAGCACCTGCAGGGAGGGGCCAAGTTCACCCTCGAGCTCCAGAGAACAACCCAAATTCAGTACCTGTGAACAAAGTCAATTAAACAAACTTCTCCCTCGTGATGCCTACATGAAGTTTTCTCCCTGTCAACAAGTGTCACTGAACTGGAACTTCACCACCTAGCTCCTCTAGAATAAGAGAAAACTCCTGCACCAAAGGTGTGAGAGAAGAAACTTCCTCAGACCCAAAGGGTAGTTTTCCATGTGCTCAAGCTTTCCCAGGATCAGACTGTAGGATGCAGCTCAGGAAATGGAAAACAAACATTCCTGGGAGCAAGGTGTTACTGGGAGGAGAAAGGAGGCTGCCTCTCTGTGAAGCTGCCAGGCAGGGCAAGGGAACAGATGGACAGAAGAGGATTTTTGAGGGGAAGGGGACAGCAAAGTGCAAAGCCAAGCACCCATGGATGTGAACCTCTCACAAGAGCCACAGCTCTCAAAAGACAGGAGCCAGCATCCGAATCTCAGTGCTACATCCACCTTGATACTGGGCAACCCTCATATCTAAGCAGGGCTGACTGAAAACAAACCTCCAGCTCCCACCACTCCATGCCAGGTCTGTGCCAAGGCAACAGCCCTGGATCTGCATGTTCATGCTGCAATATCTTCCTTCCCTGCATCACCTCTGCACTACTGCCAGGCCAGGGGAACTGCATCACCCTGGTGATGGTGGAAGCCAGGCAGTGCTGCTGGCACCCCACACAAAGTGCTTTGCTGACCCAGACCTGCCTCTCTGTAGTCTAACAGCAAATCTGCCCTGAGGCACATCTCAAATGTCCTCCAAACTCTCCACCCAGTGCCCAGGTTACAATCTGGGATCCCACAGCTTCCAGCCGCTGGGCTGCTCCTCAATAAAGCAAACCCACATGGGGACCAGAGGTGCTGCTCACTCCCACCTGGACTAACTGTCCACCTGCATCTCCAAAGCCAGCTGTAGGTATTTTAAGGCCACAAGAGGAGTCTCCCAGATCTCTGGTCCCTGCATCTCACAGATTGCATCGGTTTGGAAGGCACCCTCAAAAATCATCTTATGCACCCCCTGCAGAGAGCATGGACACCTTTAACTAGCTCAGGCTGCCCAGGGCCACATCAGGTCTGACCTTGTATAACTCCAGGGATGGGGCCTCAACCATATCCCTGGGCAACCTGCTCCAGTGTTCTCCATAAGGCAACAATCATAGAATGGTTTAGGTTGGAAGGGACCTCAAAGATCACAGTGGGTACTTTAAGGCCATGTGAGGAGACTCTCAGATTTCTGGTCCCTGCATTTCCACAAAGGCTCTCCCAGATCTCTGGTCCCTGCATCTCTGAAGACAGCAATCAGGATTGTGAAGCTACCTGAAAAGCCTCCAAGACTTTTGGTCTGTGCATCTACATGAACACTCCACCCCAGATTTCAGGACCCTGCATCTCTAAAGACAACAATCAGGATTGCAAAGCTACACAAAGAGCCTCTAAGACTTTTGATTTCCACAGCTACGTGAAAAGTCCTCAGATTTCAGGATCTTGCATCTCCAGGAAAGCCTCCCAGATTTCAGGATCCTGCATCTCCAGGAGAGCCTCCCAGATTTCAGGATCCTGCATCTCCAAAGACAACAATCAGGATTTTAAAGCTACATGAAGAGCCTCCAAGACTTTTGGTCTCCACAGCTACATGAAAAAAACCCCAGATTTCTGAGCCTTGCATCTCCAAAGGCAGCAGTGGGTATTTTGAGGCCACATGAGGAATCTCCCAGATTCCAAGTCATAGAATCATAGAATGGTTTAGGTTGGAAGGGACCTCAAGGATCATCCAGCTCCAACCCCCTGCCATAGGCAGGGACACCTCCTACTAGAGCAGCTTGCTCAAGGCCTCATCCAGCCTGGCTTTAAACACCTCCAGGGAGGAAGCATCCACAACCTCCCTGGGCAACCTGTGCCAGTGTCTTACCACCCTCACTGTAAAGAACTTCCTCCTAACATCCAGTCTAAATCTCCCCTCTGCCAGTTTAAACCCATTCCCCCTCGTCCTGACATTACCAGACCTTGTCAATAGTCCCTCCCCAGCCTTCCTGTAGGCTCCCTTCAGATACTGCAAAGTCTCTGCTGTCTGTCTCCCAATCCACTCAAGAAAAGCCCTCCCAGCAGAGCTCTTTCACGGCCACCTTTAAGCCAGACTTAGCGCGCACCTATTAATCAGCTGAGCCAGAATGCAGCCTCGGGGGGGCCTCTGCAAAGCTTTAATAATAACTCCAAGCAGTGCTGCCTTCCTCCAAGTGGCCACTCATTGCTGTGCCTAACAAGTTTCCATTGAGGTGAAACACAAAACTTGGTGGCCCCTCCTGCTCCTTCCCAGCCAACCCCCTCCAACACCTCCCAGCACTTTCCTTTCGTTAAGCCTCCCGGCAGCGCCAAGTGTCACCTTCCCGGCGTTTTTTAATATGAATGTGAAATTAGTGAGGTTTGCCCTTTCCCCTGAGCGGGCAGAATCCTCTGTTATTAAAAAGTAAAGCACTTTAATAATGAAAACTTTTTTTCCCTCTTTTTCCTGTGTTTTAACTGTTTAAAATTAATGAGAAGGGCAGAACGGTTGTCAAAGAGATATTGAAAGCTGGGTAGCCAGGACCGAATAAGCACGAAAATCCCTCCAGAGTGTTAAATAAACACTGCTTCAGCCCCCTCTGAATCCCTCTGTTGGTTATTGTATACATTCTGTAACAGCACTCAGAATAGATCTGAGCACCAGGGAGGCAGAAAGGTTTCAGAATTCCAATAAAGGCCTCAAATTAAAGACAGCCTGGTGCGAATTCCAGGAGAAAATTAAAGAGACCTCAAGCTTAAGTGACAGGTGACTTGCTTCTGTGTCACAACTGTCAGGGGATTTAGTGATAATATGGCAATATATTACAAAGGACTTTTCTTATTCCCCCCTTTAGGTTTCAAAATGAGGCATCTCTTCTTCCTGGTGCTAGGGGAAAGGGAAGGGGAAAAAAAAAAAGAGAAAGAAAGAGGGAAAAAAAGACGACAGACAAAAACAGGGGATAAAAACCTGGGTGCAGCATTTCCAACGTGTGAGGTCAGCCTGAGAGAAGTAAGTGGGGGGAAAAGCAGCAAATGGCAGGAAATGATACAGGCAGAAACCAACTTCTCCCCTCCTCCCATCCCCACCTTTTGCCTTTTATCCCCTTCAGCTCCCCTGAGACAGATCTCGGTTTCAAATTGCCCCTAATGGGCATGAAAAAACCCCAACCTGTGCCTGATTCCTGCCTTCCAGGGAGGTTCCTCTCAACAAAACACAGCCAAACCCAAACTCCGGACAGTAACAGTAACACTGCTCATGAAAAAAAAAAGATCCCCACGAAATTTAAACTCAGAGCCAAAGTGTGGAAATAAACTCTCTGAGTGTCCAGACAGAGCGAACCAAACAGAGCTGCTGGAAGCCATCCTGGGTGCCTCACCCATACAACTTCAGTCCTGCTCGTGTCCTGGTTTGGAGGAACACAACAATTCAGTGGAGGCTCCACATATTTTTCCAAGACCCAAAGATCCTACCCCAGAAGTGGGCTTGATGCACTCTTCATCCAGATGGGTTTGTTACCTCTTAAGTAAGAAGCCTTACTTCTGTGATGGAAAAATAGTGGGGTAGGAGGACTTCTCCTCTTCTGGCAGCTCCCTGATCACTACCATAACCATGTAATTAATGATTTAATCAATCATTTAACAGATCAATACCAACATCCATAAGCTAAAAGAAGAAAAGGGCTTGGATGCAATGGTTCAAGATATCAGGGGGACTCCTCCAAACACCAGCCACAGAAAATTACTTCCTGCAAAAGAAAGCTTGCAGAGGGCAGACTNGGCTTCATCCAGTCTGGCTTTGAACACCTCCAGGGAGGTTGTGGATCACAGAAGCACAGAACGTGATCTTCGATCACGTTCTGTGCTTCTGTGCTCCACAGCCTCCCTGGAGGTGTCCAAGACCAGGTTGGATGAGGTCTTGAGCAACCTGGGCTGGGAGAAAGTGTCCCTACCCATGCAAGGAGTTGGAACTGGATGAGCTTGAACATCCCTTCCAACCCAAAACTATTCTGTGAATCTCTGAGCATGATCAACAACAACATCCATGAGCTAAAAGAAGAAACAGGCCTGGATGCAGGAGCATTTATGGCACTCAACTGCTTCAAGTCATCAGCAGGACTCCTCCAAACACCAGACATAGTAAATTTCATTCTGAATCATAGAATGGTTTAGGTTGGAAGGGACCTCAAGGATCATTCAGCTCCAACCTCCTGCCATAGGCAGGGACACCTCCCACTAGAGCAGGCTGCTCAAGGCCTCATCCAGCCTGGCCTTAAACACCTCCAGGGAGGAAGCATCCACAACCTCCCTGGGCAACCTGTGCCAGTGTCTCACCACCCTCACTGTAAAGAACTTCCTCCTAACATCCAGTCTAAATCTCCCCTCCTCCAGCTTAAACCCATTCCCCCTCGTCCTGACATTACCAGACCTTGTCAATAGTCCCTCCCCAGCCTTCCTGTAGGCTCCCTTCAGATACTGCAAAGCCACTTTAAGGTCTCCTCGAAACCTTCTCTTCTCCAGGCTGCAAAGCTCCAACTCTCTCAGCCTGTCCTCATAGCAGAGCTGCTGCAGCCCTCTCAGCATCTTCGTGGCTCTCCTCTGGACCCACTCCAGCAGTTCCATATCCTTCTTGTGTTGGGGGCTCCAGAACTGCACACAGTACTCCAGGTGGGTCAGCAAGCTCCTGATTGTAAAGACTGCAGCTTGCAAAGGCTAAGTACTGAAAGCTTCCAATTCCATTAAGAGAAGGTTAGAAGGAGAAGGAACAGAAACTAGATGGAGGTAGAAAAATTCTTTAACACAGCTGAAAAAAAGAAGAAGAAAGATGGGGGAAAAAAGCCCCCCAAAAGCCAGGCTGTAACATCTCCTGCTTCTGTTAGGCTTCAAAACAAAATGAAGGATTTTGTTTTAATAACAACTTTTTCCTAACCTCCACACACCTTCTCCAGAACTCACCGAGTTTCCCCTTGCTCCCCTTCCATAAAAGTTGAAAGATCAAATTTATTCTCTTTGTAGGCAGGTGAACATTCACACACCCAGACATAGCCACATATATATTTTATACACCTAAATATAAAATATACATTTTACAGGCACTCCAGCTCGCTCCCAGGCTGCACGCACAAGCCCGGGAAAGACTTGTTGCAACCTGGTGCTCGTAATGGACTTGAGTTGAGGCAACGAGAAACGAAGAGCATCATAATGAGGTTCCTGTGCGCAGACTGCAGCACATATGTGGCTTAAAGCACTGAGAGCCAAGAGGCCAAACCGGCACCCGGCCCACGGAGAGCCCAGAAGCCAAACCAGCACCAGGTGCCTGGAAAGCCGAGAGGCCAAACCGGCGCCCGGCCCACGGAGAGCCAAACAGGCACCCAGCCCACAGAGAGCTAAAAGGCCAAACCAGTGCCCGGCCCAAAGAGAGTCCAGAGGCCAGCAGCCAGCACCCAGCGCCCAGAGAGCCGAGAGGCCAAACCAGCGCCCGGAGAGCCGAGAGGCCAAACCAGCGCCCGGAGAGCCGAGAGGCCAGCAGCCAGTGCAACAAGATAAAGGCAGCAGGTTCAGTTCCTTGCTCGCTCCCTGTCCTGCTTGGTGTCCCACTGCATTCCCAGCTCCCAGGCCTGGCTGGACGGCAAACTTAGAGCATTTAACAGAGAATGCCAGCTTGGAAGGGATGCCAAAGATCATCTGGTCTAACCTGTCCAGTCCACTTGAAATGGGATGAGCCAGCACCCTGTCAAGCTGAGCCTTAAAACTGTGTAGGCAAATCCAATGGAGGGCAGACTGAGACTGGAGATCAGGGAGAAATTCCTTCCAGTGAGGGTGGGGAGACACTGGAACAGGGAGGCTGTGGATGCCCTCCCACTGGAAGGGTCAAGGTCAGGCTGGATGAGGCTTGAGCAACCTGGGCTAGCAGGAGGCAGTTGGAAATGGATGCTCTTTAAGATCCCTTCCAACCCAACCCATTCTATGAATCTAGGAGTCCACTGCTTTCCCTGGGAGATTACTTCAAAGTCCAACTGTTCTCAGAGGGAAAATTTTTCTTCTGGAGTCCAGTGGGAATCTCCCCAGCAGTAGCTTGTCCCCATCACCCCTTGTCTTCTCCACGGGACTCCTGGTAGAAAGGGAGTCTCCATCTTCCTGGTAGCTACCCTCTATGTACTGGCCCATGGTAATAAGGTCTCCCCTGAGCCTTCTCTCCTCAAGGCTGAATAAATCCAGTTCTCAGGCTTTCTTTGCATGGTCTTCATTAACCTTCTGGAAAACTTGGGAACAAGCCTCTCCAGCTTCTAAGGAAAGACTGGAGACCACTTACAGAGCTTCTGACAGCATCAAACACAAAGCAGAATAAATCCTTCACTGCAGTTAATATATTTTTCAAGTAACACCTGAGGAAGCCTATTTGATATTGACAGAACCACTGCAATTCCAGCCCCACTAAATGATGGAGGACTGTTTTTTTCCATAAAAAGAAACTCCATCTCTCAGACCCAATTCTTTCAGATTCTCAGTCACAAAAAAAGGTTATTCTAAGTTCCTCTAGCAGGCTGACTCCATCCTGCAGCCAGAGTGGATATATCTCGGCTCCAGTGAAGTCACTTTGATGGCAGAGGGAGAGAAGAAGAATTGAAACCCACCTTTGACTGCAAGTGAAAGGAACATGTTCCTCAGCTACAGCACCTGGCATAGCAGTGCATGCCCAGGCAGCAACACTGCTGAGCACAAAGCAGGGTAAAGAGCTGCTTCCAGATACTGCTTGGGGGGAGTTGTTTGTTGTGATGCTTGAGCGGCAAATGAGCAGTGGATCAACTCCAAATCAACAAACTCACCTTGCTGCTTGGTCTGTGCAACTTGAAGCGATCATCTTTCATCAAGCTGGACAGGACCTTCTCCACCTTTATCTCTGAAACACTGCAACAACAAAGACAAAAAAAATCACCATTTCTCCCCCTTTTCAGATTTAAGTGCGGCATGAGCCACGAGCTGACAGCAGACAGCAAGAAGATTTGAGATTTACATGTTCAGCTTGAGACTTCAGTCCTGAAACAGCATCAGAATCATTCTGGTTAGAAAAGGCCTTTAAGATCATCAACTCACCACCACCACCACGGCCATTAAACCACATGCCAAAGTGCAGTGTCCACACATTTCTTGAACATCTCCAGGGATGGTGACTCCACCACCTCCCTGGGCACCCTACAGCTTCGAAAACCACCTCTGACACCAAACACACAGTTTGATCTCCTTCTCCGCTCTGAGAGCTCCCCTCCCCTCTCACTTCAGGTGAAAAGCCAAAGGCCAGCCCGTGAGGGCTGTTCTAAACCCAGAGGACTGGGTCAGCTGCCCTGGCCAGGCTTCACACTGGGCAGCTGTTTCCATTCTGTTGCCTTGCATTCCTCCTGGAGGCTCAACCAGGTGATTTATTCTGCAGTCCCACTTGTGAGACACTGCTGGGTCCTGTGATGGCCCAGATACTGGAAGTGCTTACAAACCTGCTTCCTTTGCAAGTGAGTGATCCTCCTTAGAGGTGCTTTTACAGGAGACTAGGAACTCTTTGTCCTCTTTAACAGTGTCTTGTGGGGCACACATGCCAGGTGACAACACAGGAACAGCTGTGCAGCTCCAGGCCATTAATATTACAGCTGCATCCAAACTGGGTTCCATTTCCAAGGGAATTACTCAGGTGACAAAAGTTGGAGCTTGCAGGCCCAAATTATCAGCAACAGGCAAAGGTCATCTTTAGAATACTGAGATGCTTTTCAGACCAGAATAAAGCTCAAATACTGATGGAAGGAGGTTGTTTGGGGTTACATCAGTCTAAGGAAAAGAGAAATCTTGGGAGAGTCCTGAAGCTGAGATGGTCAGGAAGCTGGCTGTGGTTTCTGCACTTCAGGACAGGTTTTAGTGGCCATGGTGGTGCTGTGTGGATGTTGGACTCGATGACCTTAGGAGTTTTTTTCCCCCAATCCTATGATTCTGTTCAGGGCTATGGTTTAAGGTGAATCTTGTAGAGTAAGGTTATAGGTTGGACTTGGTGATCCTGTAGGTCTTTTCCAACCTGGATGTTTCTGTGATTCTGGAAGGGAGCATTGCTGATACTCTTCAATTTGTAGAATACAGAAAGAAATTCTAAGTTCTCTTCACTCAAAGATCTCTAATGGGTGGATCTTTGCCATGCTGTGTAACACAGAATCATAGAATCAACCAGGCTGGAAGAGAGCTCCAAGCTCATCCCCTCCAACCTAGCACCCAGCCCTGCCCAACCAACCAGCCCATGGCACTAAGTGCCCCAGCCAGGCTTGGCTTCAACACCTCCAGGCACGGTGACTCCACCACCTCCCTGGGCAGCCCATTCCAATGCCAATCACTCTCTCTGCCAACAACTTCCACCTAACATCCAGCCTGAACTTGCCCTGGCACTACTTGAGACTGGGTCCCCTTGTTCTGTCCCTGGCAGAAGAGCCCAACCCCACCTGGCTACAAGCAAACAGCACACTGGGGTCCTCATCTGTCCCCCAGTCCAAGTGACGAATGCCCTGCTTTTTGCTACCTGCCTGTGTGACCTCAGCCATCTCATCACCAAGAGCCAATCACAGAATGGTTTAGGTTGGAAGCAACCTCAAAGCTCATCCAGTTCCAACCCCCACCGTAGGCAGGGATACCTCCCACTAGAACAGGTTGCTCAAGGCCTCACCCAACCTGGCCTTGAACACCTCCAGAGAGGGAGCATGAAGAAAAAGAAATGATCCAAAAAAGCAATCATCCAGTCTGAAAGCACAAACCAGCCCAGCCATGGCAGGCAAGCCCCAGGGCTGTGAAGCTGGGACTCAGGAGGTAGCAGATTCCTCTGCAGGCTATGTGAAGAAAGGCAGGGGAGCGCTGGGGGGGAGAAGGGGAAATGGAGCATAAAGAGACAACTGAGGGCTCCTCTGTTTGGTCTGGAAAAGCCTAACAGTAAATTAAAACATAAATGGCAACCACTTCAGCAAGAGAGAGCAAGAGAGAGAGAGAGGAATACACCCCCCACCTCCCTCCCCCTCCCCGAAGGGTGCTGTGACACCGCTCTGAATGAAAACGTCAACCCTGTGACATTGATTTGTCTGCGAGGTGCCCCCCTCGCCTGGCACACTGCCAGCTCACAGCCTAACAGATCTGTGAGCCTGGTTCACAGCGGGGGAGCAGCCTGTGAGGGGGGCAAGCACAAGCCTCGAGAAGGCAGAGAACTGCCTCCTGCCTTCACGGTGATGCCTTTGCCTTTATAAATTAGTTAAGGCTGCCGTTAGGAGAGGGAGGAACTATCTGATAGCTGTCGAGGCAGGCGCTGCTAGATTGCAGTTGAAGGAACTAAGAGAGATACAGGGGCCTAAAAAAACCCCAAAACAACAATAACAAGTGAGCCTCACTGATTTTTCTGCTGCTTCTCACCTCCTCCCTTTGAAGGAAAATCTGTTAGGTATGCTCAGAGTGAGACAGAACCTTTAAGAACACCTTTAAAAACAGAACCTTTAAGAACACCTTTAAAAACAGAACCTTTAAGAACACCTTTAAAAACAGAACCTTTAAGAACACCTTTAAAAGCAAACCAAAAGGGTGGGGAAAAAAGGGAAAGGGAATTGTAGGGGAAACATGAGTGTGTGTGGGGGCACCCAGACAGTTACAGCTAGGCAGAGGACTCACAACTGGTGAAAGGAATTGGCCTTAAGTTGTGCCAGGGAAGGTTTAGGTTGGAGGTTAGGAACAATTTCTTTCCTGCCAGAGCCATTAGGCATTGGAACAGGTTGCCCAGGGAGGTGATGGAGTTCCCATCCCTGGAGGTGTTCAAGAAGCTGTAGATGTGGTTTAGTTGTCATGGGAGTTTGGTTATAGTTGGACTTGGATCTTAAAGGTCTTTTCCAGCCATAACAATTCTATGATCCAAGCCATACAAGCCTTGAGAAAAGCAAGCTGAGAGGGGATCTGGTCAGTATCTATGACTGTCTGAAGGGTAGGTGCCAGGATGAAGGTGCCAGGCTCTCTTTGGTGGTGCCCAGAGATAGCACGAGGAACGACAGGCACAAGCTGGAACCCAGGAAGTTCTATCTCAGCATGAAGAGAATCTTCTTTGCTGAGAGGGTTCTGGAGCCCTGGAGTAGGGTGCCCAGACAAGTTGTTAAATCTCCTTCTCTGGAGACTTTCAAGACCCATCTGGATGTGTTCCTGTGTGACCTACCCAGGGTCACCTTCCTTGGCAGGGAGGTGAGGGTTGGTCTCTTCTCCCAGGCACCCAGCAACAGAAGAAGGGGACACAGTCTCAAGTTGTGCCAGGGGAGGTCTAGGCTGGATGTCAGGAAGAAGTTGTTGCCAGAGAGAGTAATTGGCATTGGAATGGGCTGCCCAGGGAGGTAGTGGAGTCAATGTTCCTAAAGGTGTTCAAAAAAAGACTGGATGAGGCACTTAGTGCCTGGTCTGGTTGACTGGACAAGGCTGGGTGCTAGGTTGGGCTGGAGGAACTTGGAGCTCTCTTCCAACCTGCTTGATTCTGTGATATCCCTTCCAACCCCTACTACTCTATGAGCGAGCGAGCAGGAAGTTGCAGCAGGAGCCATGCAGCTTCCCTGAGCCCCAAGGGAAGATCTGATCTCAGCAGAGCCAAAGTGAGATCGCTTTGGCAAAGAGCTGAGGCTGCTCTGCCACAGTGGAAGCCAAGGAGAGGCTTCAGGTACCGGTGAAAATTAATTGCCAGCGATTTCCAATTTCAAAGGCAGTCATCCTTAATTCCGAAGTGGATTTTCATCCAGGAACAAAGCCACGTCTGCTCTCATTACTTCTGACTCTCAACGTTTCTGGACTTACTCCCATGCATGCTGGGGTGGGTGGAGGGGCTTAAGGAATAAACAAAACCCCACCAAGCAAGCTCTAGGTCAGATCTTCATCTCCCGTAAATCAGCGTGGCACCGCTCATTTACACCCGCTGAAGGCTGCAGGGCCCCAGCTCCTGCTTTGTCTTCTCAGAAATACATATTTTATGAAGTATTTACATTTCAATAAAGCCAGTGGGTATTTCATTTAAAGAAGAAAAAAAAACAAAAAAACAACAAACCCACACAACAAAATAAAAAAAAACAAACTAAAATAAAAAAAAGGAAAAATTTCACTTAAAGAAGAAGGAGGAAAAAAAAAAATCCATGACAAAAACCCCAAAGGGACTTAAAGAAGAAAAAGCCCCAAATTGAAAGTAGATAATTCCACAACACACATTCAGCCTCCACAAAACAAGCAGGAGGTTTAAAAACCTAAAAAGGGAAGAGTTAAAGCCAACGAAATAAAAGGCAAAGTCCAGGAGGTGGAGAAGTCCTGGGCTGGGGAGGCTGAGGGGGAGGCAGCAGAAGTGCTGCAGGCCAACACATGCTGTCTTTCGCCCTCGTGCTGAATTAAATTGTCAGGATTAGCAGCAGAATGCTCTGTTTATGAAGGGTAACAGCAATTTGTGCTGATGGCACTTGCTGCCTTCAGCTTCAAGCTGCCTTCCTGCATCTTCTCTGTAATTCATCAGCTCTCGCCTCTGTCCCGGTGGCCTCTCTCACGCTGTGTGCTCCCATGTAGGAAAGAGGGGAGGACGCAGGACTGCAAACGGCTCCAATCACCCACCCATGCCAATTAGAGACGCATTTTCTTCCACAGAATCATAGACTGGGGTGAGGGAGAAGGGACTTTGAAGGTCTAGTTCCAAACACCCTGCCATGGGCAAGGACACCTTCTACCAGACCAGGTTCCTTCCCATCCAGCCTGGCCTTGAACAGCTCCAGGGAAGGAGAATCCACAACCTCTCTGGGCAGCCTGTGCCAGTGTCGAACCACCCTTACTGGAAAGAACTTCTTCCTAATATCCAGTTTAAACCTCCCCTCTTCCAGCTTAAATCCATTCCTCCTCATCCTATCCCTTCCATCGAAAATGGGGGCAAGGAAAGCAAATCACTCTTCTTTGTTGGCAAGTCACCTGCAGGGCTGCATGTGAGATGAAGAATACAAAAACAAGCAAGGAAAGAATCAGGGAATCACTACTAAGGTTGGGAAAGACCTCTAAGATCATCAAAAGTCCAACAACTCCTTGACCAATCTCCACCAGGTGGCCCTCATCCCTGGAGTCATTCAAGGTCGGACTCTATGTGGCCCTGGGCAGCCTGATCTAGTTGAAGCTGTCCCTGATGACTGCAGGGGGGGCTGGACAAGAATGGTTTGAGGTTCATTCCAACCTCATGGGTTTGAGGGTTCATTCCAACCTGATGCATTCTGTGATTGTTTAGTTCTAATGATTTGGGAAGTGGAGGAAAATATCCCCACAATACTCAGACAAACCTCCCTCTACTCATTCCAGAGTCCTCTACAGCTTCCTGAAGAACCCAACCACAGGTCTCCTCAGCAGATATAATTACCAGGAAGAGAGACACTGCTCCTTAAACTTGTTAAAACCCACCAACCCCCCCCCCAAAAAAAAAACCACACCTAAGATAAAAGCATTTAAAATGATAATAATCAGATAATAGTTTAAAAAAAAAAAAAAACAAAACAAAAAGGGAGGGAAAAAAAATTTCCTCTCACTCCTCTAACACTTCCAAAATCCTGCAACTCAGAAAAAGCAGAACTTTCCCCTCACAGTTAGAAATTCACAATTATGTGGGATTTCACCTTTAAATGTCACTGCTGTTTGTTACATGAAAAAAAAAACCCTGTCAGCTTAGCCCTCCATGTCTTGCTGGTGTCTGCTTAATAGATAGTTACCTGGGATGATGGATGGCTCTTTGTTAGACCACTAAATGGCTCACAGCCTAGAATAAGCCTCTATTTACTGCCAACATTTGTTTGTTTCAAGGATGCAAACCCCAAATCGACTCCAAGCAGCTCCACCCGATGTAAACACCAGGAAGAAAAGAGGACTAATTTAAGCAGGAGTTTACAGGGCTCCATCAACACTGGCACAGCACTAAAAGGGCTCTACTCAGCTGCTGAAATGCTGAGAGACAGCAGAGCAGGGAGCAAGGGGAGCCACATACATCCAGCTGACTGCTGAAGGGGCTCCAGAACTAACAGTGATGCTGGGCAGGGAGCTGGGGCTTTTCTCCACAATAAGACCACTGCACAAGCAGGGCTGGACTCCAATGTGATTGTGTGTTGGCTATCAGGTAGCTGACTGCAGGTTGGGCTGCTCCTCACCCAGCCTGGCTCGCTCCCTTGACCGTCTGCTCCCAGGTCCTCCCGGAGCTGCTGCAGGAGCAGCAATCTCAGCTAGCTTGGGAGCTCACCCCACTTTTGGTCTGCAAAGCCCACCCCCCTTATTGCCTTCCAGAGCCATACTGGGCACTCACCACTCACAAGAGCCTCTCCTATTCCTGTCACAAGCCACTTACACCACACATCTTGGCCAATTACCTGCCAGATACGACCCAGAGCTCCTCAGCTATTCCTCCTCCGGATCTCTCCCGAAGAGCCCTGACAATATGGTACGCTGCAGGCAGGTGGCCAGTTAGCATCTGACAGCCTCATTTGACTTGTGATCTCCACATAGCCACCACTTGAACCCAGGGCCAGGGAGATAACAACACAGTGCAAAGGATCTCTGACTACCTCCTCTCTGCCCCTCACTCCCAAGCTGTCAGGCTGCTGATATACCAAATGCTTCCCACTTCTCCTTTTGCTAGTCCGGGGCCGGGTCCCGGATCAGGAGAATTAATAACTTCTTATTAAAACCCACACCAGCCACGGTCCCGCTGCAAGTGCCACGGAAGGTTAATTAGCAAGGATGAGCTGAAACTTTTGTTCAGGTTTCTGACTCACTTAATCTTGTGAGAAGCCAGCAAGCTGACATATTCTGCCTCGGAAGGTGCCAGGACAAGCAGGCTGTTCCCGTGACAGCCGATGCGAGCCGTCCTCCCGATCCGGTGGATGTATTCCGCGGGCGAAGCTGGAGCATTGTACTTCAAACAACAGGGAAAAACCACCACAAAACCACACAGACACACACACAAAACAGGGGAAGATGAGAAGGGAAAGGAGGAATTAAGAGAACACGGCGTGTTAATTATAAACGAGACACTCAGCCAGCTCGGCTGCAACAAAAGGGATCTCAGCAAAGCCCCCACGCTGCGGCTCCCTGTTTATAAAGAGCTCCTCGGGCTCAGCCCTGGAACCATCACTCAGCTCCCTCAGCCACGCTGCTTTTTTTGACATGTGAATGTGACACATTGGGCAACTTTCAGATAATAGGACACTTTTCCTCCCACCTCAGTGTCTCTTTTTTGCCCTATTTTTTTTCTCTCTTACATTTTATTTCTACGGAGACACATCAGGAACCTGTTTGCTTCCCCTGAAAAATAGAAATCTCACAGAGATCTCAAACCAAACACAACCCTCCCCCAGGTTTGCTCTGATAGGAGTGGGAATCTGCCTGCTGTGCACTTGGAAGAAAAGCCATAACATAAAAGATTACCAAAGAACAGCTTGGGTTAGAAGGGACCTTAAAGATCATCCAGTTCCAACCCCCTGCAGGGGTAGGGACACCTTCACAGACTGCATTGGGTTGGAAGGGACCCTCAAAGGTCATTTTGTCCAACCCCTCTCTGCGCTCAGCAGGGACACCTCCAACTAGATCAGGCTGCCCAGGACCACATCAAACCTGACCTTGAAGGTCTTCAGGGACACCTCCCACTAGACCAGGCTGCTCAAGGCCTCATCCAACCTGGCCTTGAACACCTCCAAGTAAGGCAGCATCCACAACTCCCCTGGGCAACCTGTTCCAATTTGGCACTGGGCTAAGAAATCGGTTTGCTTAGCTTAAAAGCAAATCACAGCTGGTTACTGGACAGAAGAAGCCTTAGAGATGAGTGCTTCCAGCAGCCTAGGGGACATGGCAGTTGTCTTCCCACTTCCAGCTATCAGGCACTATGAAACTGTTGCTTAAACCTCCCCCCTTAATGCAGCAGTGCCTCTCATTTACCTCACTGGGAATCAAAACTGCCTGGCCATTTGCAAGATGTGATCAAGGGTGACATATTTCCCTCCCTTTAACCTCCCCCTATTCTTCCCCCCCCCCAACTCCTCCTCCCTCTCTTTCCTGGAAAAATGAACAGGCACAGAGATATTGCTCAGAAATGAGCCCTCAGCAGTTTAACTGGAAAAAACCCAACAACCAAAGCCCACTCTAGTGTTTATACCTGTGCCCTCTGGCAAAGTTTCTACTGGCTAGAGGTGTGAGTAAGATGCTGTGAGCAATCTAATTGCTCCCTGCAGGTCCTTGCTCTTGGACACAGCTCTCAGGACAGCTGAGATTTCGCCTTCTGGACACACAGAAGTCTCCCAGGGTTTTAGGTAATTTGCACTGTGTTCTAACACTGGCAACTATATCTTTGGGTAAATTATATTCATATACAGATCTGGGAATTAAAAGCCTTCTCTTTCCCTTTCCCAGCCTTTTCCAACCAGCTACCTGCTACCCAACCTTTCCTTTTCCCCCTTTTTTTTTCCTTTTTTTTGGAGAACCTCCCAAAATTAAAAAGCAATATTTGTTAGCTGAAGGGATGGAGGCAGAAATTAAAAGAGCTTTGCTGAGGCTCCGTGCCCTGTTCTTTTTACCCAGGTGTCACTTGCTACATGAGAATCTCTGGATCAGTTTTTCTCCCCTTTTAATTCAAACAACTCTTTTTTTTAATTATCAATCTTTTATAAAAGATGAAACCTGCCTCATGCTCTCAGCTTCCTCTTCTGAAATGATAGGCTGCTATTTTTAAAGGTTCAATCCATCTCTCTCAGCTTCAGGTTTGTTGTATTTGGTTGGGGTTTTTTTTCCCAAAGACAGTATTTCTGTCAACAGCAACTGCAGCAGCTTTGGGTTTTGGAGTTTGTTTTGCCCCCTTTTTTTTTTACTCCTCCAAAGGAGAAAAAAAAAAACCCCTCTGAATTCTGCAGTTCTCCTGAAAGCTGAATGCTTCCAGCTACCTAGCCACAAGCCAGCAAAGCCTTGCTTGAAGCATTCAAGTCCTTGCACAGACACTATTGGGCTACTCAATGTTTGAGATTGCACTTGAACTCCACATGGAGTAATCTCAGAACAAACAGGAACACAGGAGTGCAAGAGATGCCCACTACTGCATCACATCTGCCCTCCTAGGGGGTGAGAAAGGAGAATTTCCTCCCAGCCAGTGGAATATTGTTAGAGAGCTGATAATACAGGAGTTGTTGAAGAGGAAAAGAGACTGTCGGAACCACAGACATGGCAGCAATGCTGTACCCTAGCAAAGCCTCCAGTCCCAGTCCTGCAGCCTCCCACATCTGTAGGCATCAGCATAAAGACCAGCAAACTGCAGAAAGGGTCTGGCTGGAGCAGGATTTCATCTGAGCAAGACTGCACTTAATCCAGCTGTACACACAGAGCAGACCTACCTGTACAATCCAGGTTACTTGAGGCAGGTCCAGTCCACGAGCTGCAACATCCTTTGGAATAAATAAGGAAATTAGGAACAATGCTTGGGAGGTATCAGCAAAGAACTCTTCTGGGATGGTAACCATGGCACAAAACAATAGGAGGAATTTTAGCTGCCTACTTTGGGAAAAGATGGACTGAAGGTCAGGAATAATGCTGAGGGTTTAAAACAGAAGAAAGATTGTGTTTAACAGAGTGAGCCAATAAAAATGATCCACTGCCGTGGCCCAAAGCCTGGAGGAGACAAACCCACCTATTTCAGGAGAGTGCTGTTGAATTACAGCAGCTTGCCACAGTCCCTCTACATTCTGAGGGAATCAACTGCCTCAGTGGAAGTGATCTCTTTGGATCTTTAGTTGATTTCATTGATGACAACAGATCTGCTCACAGCCACCTACTACCCACACTGCTGAAGAGAGGCAGGAGAAATTCTCTGGAAGGCAACACAGCTTCTGAGCACAACTTTCCCCACAGCAAGCCTAACAACTGAACCCAGGCTGCTTATGATAAAAAGGGAAATGGTCATAAAGTTAATAAGCTTAGGACTTGAGTGGAATATCCAAACATAAACTCACCTCCACCTACAAATATTTAGGTGTTTCCTCTGCAATGGCCTGAAGCTGAGGAGCAGAGGAGCTGCAGGTCACCCAGCCCTGTGGGGAAAGGCCAACTAACAAGCTAGCAGAATCTGAAGGGAGATGGAGTGCAGCTGGAGGAGAGGTAACTGCAGCTGGCCCTTACATTTGCACCAGCCTGGCTTTGATTTGGAAAAAATGAAACTCAGCCCCCAAAAGAGTCTGAAGCTGCTATCAGAACTCTTATGTGATGTGCCAGCTGGTGAGAAAACCCAGAAACTTGGAGGACTTGAATCACAGAATTGCTTCGGTTGGAAGAGACCTCTGAGATCATCAAGCACAACCATCAACCCAGCACCACCATGGCCATTAAACCACGTCCCAGAGTGCCATGTCTGTGTCTTTCTTGCACACCTCCAGGGCTGGGGACTTCAGCACCTCCCTGAGCAACCTCTGCCAATTCCTGACCACTCCTCCAGCAAAGGAATTTTTCCTCATCTCTAACCTAACCCTCCTCTGGCACAATTTGAAGCCATTTCCTCCTCTGCTAGATGCTACTAGGGAAAAGAGACCAAGCCTCAACACAGTCTAACCTCCAATCTAATTAGAAGGCACAAAGAGGCTTTGGTGCCTCAACCAACCTCAGAATGAGACCTGTCAGTTACCAGCACAGCTGAAACCCCCACTCTATAAAGAGAGTTGAAGCACTGTTCAAAACACACTGCAATTTCCCTTCTTGATTCCATCTTCAAGGAGCTGAAATACTATTCAAAAGGGAGAGAGCATAAACAGGTCTCAATCTCCCTTCTTGACTTCCTGTTCATCATCAGCACCTTGGTTTTTACATCCACCACACACACCAGCAGAGCAGGTGTGCAGCTTTAGCTCTGTCAGGACCTGCTTTGGAACACGTCTAGCTTTTAGCTAGCTGCAAAACAGAATGTATTAAGAATGCAAGCAGCAGCTTAATGTACTAAGAAATGTGTCAGCCACCCACTGAAGTGTTTTCATGCAACTCCCACACACGTTAAGAGACTGGGAAGCTGATGTTTTGGCAGCAAAAGCCCTTCCCAGAAGCACTACAGCCAGGTTGTTTTGCGGCTCCAAGCGCAGGAAGAGAGGAGCCGCTTTCCGCAGCGCCCACTCCGCGACGCTGCGCGCTCCAGCTCCAACACGCTCGTTAAGGAGAGACTTGTTCCCAGAGTCAGGATGAACAGATGTACAAAAAGCCATTTAAAGGAGGCTGGAGAAAATAAATCAAGAGGAGTCGGGGAAGGCGTTCAGCAGTTACCAGGATAACAAGACTCTAAACTCTACAGCAGGATCAGACAGCAGCGCTGACGCCTGACTCCCATTTGCCTGACTCTGTGCTGTGCTTCCAGGCTGACAGGCCTTTGGTGTTTGCCTGTGCTCTGCTCTCTCTCACACACACAGCAGTCTAGGACAGGCTGTGTTTGATCAGAGGGATCTGACCTTGGGACAGGGTCAGCCTACACAAAAGAAATCGGCAGCCAAGTTTTCCCCGTGGCCAGGAGCAGGGAACTCCAACATGGGAAGGAGGAGATGGCAGAGGCCATCTCATCCAGCAGGGTTCTTAAGAGTCATAGAATCAGTCAGGATTGGGAAAGACCACAAAGATTCAGCCAGTTCCAACCCCCCTGCCATGCCCAGGGACACCCTACCCTAGAGCAGGCTGCCCACAGCCTCAGACAGCCTGGCCTGAAACACCTCCAGCCATGGGGCCTCAACCACCTCCCTGGGCAACCCATTCCAGCCTCTCACCACTCTCCTGCTCAACAACTTCCTCCTCACCTCCAGCCTGACTCTCCCCACCTCCAGCTTTGCTCCATTCCCCCCAGTTCTGTCACTCCCTGACAGCCTAAAAAGTCCCTCCCCAGCTTTTTTGTAGGCCCCCTTCAGATACTGAAGATTCTTCCCCTCCTCTTCTGGAGGTTGTAGACATCCCCACCCCAGAGGTGTTCAAGACCAGGCTTGAGCAACCTGTCCTTGATCATGGCAGGGAGTTGGAACTAGATCTTTAAGGTCCCTTCCAACACAAACCACTCTGTGGTAGCCTTTCTCAACACCTCTGGCTGGCAAGAGACAGTGTCCTTCCCACGTGCAGTTGCCAAAGCAAGCAGGAAAGCTGAAAAGGTTAAGCAAAAGCCTAATAAATAGCCAGGGACAAGATTCTGGGAGGAGGCTCTCTCCCATCGCCAGCCTTGTATTCACTACTGCTTCCACTCCACTCAGCTGTTACTGACACATATCAGCAGCTGTTCTCCTGGGGTTTCACTTGGCTTTCTTGCAGCACTCTCTTGGGATCTGCTGGTAATTGGAGTGTTTTGCAAACTCTCAAAGATTCCCCAGTATCAGTCCACCTGCGTCTCCTGTAGCTCCTGTTCCTCAAAGACCCCAGCAGACAGCAGCAAGGTAGCATTAGGATGAAAAGTTTGGAGTTGATTTGCTTTCGTCTGCAGGCAGAGTCCATGAGCTTCTCACTTCTCAGATCTTTAGGAAAATACCTGTGGGTCACCTTACCAGGAGAGAATGCAGCTCCAGCAACAATTACCCAGTTTTACTAGCACTGCATTTATTCCACACACAGAAGCAAGAACCTGCTGCCAGTGCTCCCTCAAGAAGCCCAATGCATTTCCAGCGTACTGCTCGCCCTTTCCCATAGCCCAGACAGCATTCCCCTCCCATGCATGATCCCACACCATGCCTCAGAAAGAGGGAAGCCAAGAATCTGGCTCCTCAGCAGGTCACTGCTCAGCCCTTGCAGTGGAATATGAAGGGGGAACACGAAGGGAAAACGGGGGGGGGACACCAC
>WAAF01004995.1:32397-50724 GCA_013400475.1 Tricholaema leucomelas | reverse complement strand
CCACGGAGGGGAAAACGGGGGGGGGGGACACCACGGAGGGGAAAACGGAGGGAAAACAAAGTAACCATCTCAAAGCAGCAAGGAAAAAGTCTACACCAGTGTAAGTGCAAGGAGAACCCAGGTGCCAAGCAAACACAAATCCAAAGCCTTAACCAGGTTCCTGCCCCGATTCCAACTCCAGGCCCCAGAACGGCTCAGTATCAGGGCACAATCCACCTGAGGACCCCCAGAAACGCTGAAATGTCTGCTTCTAACAATTCCTGTTACCAGCCTGTGCTGGTGGGGTACAGGAGGATGGGAGGCAAAAAAAAGCCACAGCAAAAGGGAGGCACATTGCTGCAGAAGATCAGAACCACCACAGCCACAGAAAAAGTTTTGCAGGGGCCTTTGTGTGAGAGGGACTGAGCAAAGCATCTAATTAGGGCAAAGGAAATTGCTAAAGTTGCTTTTGAAAGACACTCAATGGTGAGGTCTTGAAGGCCCTGAGCTTGACAATTGGCTGCCTACATGAGGCCTAGAAGTACAGATGGAAGGCAGCTTGCTCAGGTGCCAGGCTGTCAGTTGGATTAAAATGACTCATTTATTTACCAAAGAAGCTCACAAAGTGCTTTAGCTAACAGGCAGAGAGGGCCGAGCGGCTCTCCAAGCTGGGGAAGAAGCTCTCGCGCCTTCCCGGCCTGCCAAAAGTCATTACTGCCGAGTGTGGAAAGCCATCAGCAGGGTAGAGACCCCCGTCGGCAGGGTGACAGATTGGGCTGCGTAATCAGAGGAGGAAGGAGAGAGCACAGAAGCTGTCAGAGGCGAAAGCTCTTGGCTGGGGCCGCCAGAAAACTGGCAAGATGAGTTAGCGTGACTGAGTAAACAGCAAACAATCTCCAAATGATCTTTCCTCCCTCCCTGGAAGAGATGAACTTGTTTAAAAAAGGCACATCCCAAAGGAAGCTGCAAAGAACTTTGGTGAAGGAGAGGGAAATAAAGCTGGATGAGACCCCTCGGAGATACACGGCCCCCTTCTTTACGTTGTCATCTGCCAGCTCATATTGTCTGGCACGAAAGCCACCCCCAAACCCAGCCTATTTTATGGCCTATATTAATATACATCTGACCTAGAGCAAATTAATAAAAGGAACAGCAGGTCCCATTGCTTACTAGAGCGGAAAGATGGGTGGAGAACATGGCATAAGGGACAAGGGAAGGACAGCAACATTATTTCTGTTGCTCTTTTGTCAGCCAGCTCTCCCAATTTCGTGGGCACAAACCAGGATTGTGCAGTGAAAAGCACAAGGAGCAAACTCTCCCAACACTTTTTTTTCCCCCCTCCCTTCTTGGTTTTTTTTTTGTTTGCTGATACGAAGGAAAGTGTCAGAAAAAGCAATGCCCTCAGAGGCAGGAGGTGGTCACAGAGCTTGGCTGCCCTTTGGACATCTGCGTTGGGGAGAGCACCTGTAATGTGGGACTGGTGCAAACTGTATCTCTATATTAAGGTGTCCATATGGTCCCCATTACTGTGGTAACAGGCCACCTCCTGCTTTCAATGCATTTGTCCTCCCAACATCTCTGTAAGGCAGAGCAGTGCTTCTATCCCCATTTTACAGATGGGGAGCTGAAGCAGAGGGAGGTTTTGGACTCAGGCACACAGCTCACCGTGCTTAACGCGCTAAGCAGGCGCCAGCTGAGCCACAGCCACTGCAGCCCTGCCTTGCAGGAAATGCAGGGCAGCTTAGTTGGAAATGAAGGAGGGTTGTGATAAATGCACCAGCCAAGGCTCCTCTCTTTGCAGCACTTCAGGTTAACTCGCAGCACCTCCTGTTAGTGACGGGTCAGGAGCAAGCACACGGCTGACGTGTGGCTCCTTGCCTCGTCAGCACAATTCCACATCCACTTGGATGGTGTCTGTGGCATGGCAGGAAATCAAACCATGTCCCTAATGTCTCAAGGCAGAGATCCCACCCACTGGGATTTCCTTATCCAGCTTCAGTCTTTTTCCTCCCCTGTCCACAGCTGGCAGATTTTTTTCCTTTCCCCCTTCAAACGGTGCCACTCAGGAACTGATATCCCCGCGACTGCAATGATTCTGTTTGCTCTCTGGCTAAAATGCAGCATTCAGTATCTTTCCAAACACATTGAAGTGAAATTCCAGTAAGAAAGAAACATGCCTGCAATTTCTCAGTCATAGAGAATAGTCATTTCTCAGCTGCCTGGTGGACAAAGTTCAGCTATTTATTATTTAGACTTGACCAAGCATTTTTAATCTTCTTAATTTGCACCACTGAGTGATTTAAGCTTTGCTATCACTTAAGATACTTTTCCCTGTACACAGGGAAACCAAGTTGAAGCTAGGCTTGTGCGTGGCAAAGATGCTTTTTGACCTTGGTGAGATCACTGAAAGGTTGCACACAGAGGCAGGACCAAAAGTAGCACCTAACAAGTCTGATTTCACAGACGATGCAACATCTAAACTGCCAATGCTAAATCGAAGGATCCTATTAGAGACAAGCATGAAAAGAAGATAAAATTCAGCCCTTCATGGGGGGAAAAGTGTGTGGAAAAAAACAAGGCACCTGGTTTCCTTTAAGAATGATGTGCTGCAAGAAGAGGAGTCATTTCAGAGCTGGAGAGGGTTTCTCAGCTCTAATTACTCCCGATCGCTGTAATTTACAGGTTTGCGGTGGGTAGAAATCGCCAAGATTCACACATTTTCAGATCAACAGCTGCCACTATTAGAGAGCAAATCGTGCAGCCTTCTGCACCACTGCAGCAGGCTAGCTGTGGCACAGACAGGTCACAAACGAGAAGTGGAAGGTGCCACCACAACACAAGGGTGCCAGCAAACTTCAGCTGAGGACAAGAATGTCTCCCCTCGGCACCCTTGAAGGCAAAGCTTGAAGGGCAAGAAGCAGGGAGAAGAGCAGAGCCTGTGAGTTTAGAGTGACAGCACTCTCCGGTTGGGCTTCTCTTCCTTCCATCCCTGCAGGTTTTTGTTTTTAACCTTGGGGTAGTCATTAAGATGGGAAGTGCCACAGCACACCCAATTTACCTGGCACTTGTGGGGCATACTACAAATTAGGACTACCTTCTCCTGACTGCATGCAGAGGGCAAGGCTCCAACTTCAGCTTTCTCCAGATATAAGAGCATGCAGAACATTTAAAGGCCTCTTGTCTAAAGATATGAACTACTTCTGCACATGGTACCTTGCAGGAAAAAGATCACAGAACCCTTTGCAAAGAGGGCACAGGAGATGCAGGAAGAGGAGATGACTTTCCTCAAGGTCAGACAGCAAGCTGGAATCAGAGCCAAGAGCCAAACCCTCTCTTCTATCATTAGGTACCAGACAGCCCCATTAGCCTGGAGCTGCAGAAGGACTCTAAGTTACTCACAGTGCAAAGCAAGATGCCAGTCTTGGACTTTAGGAACTCCTGGAAGACCTCTGTTCTTTCCTAGAGGATATAAACAGAAAAATTAAAGGAGTGCTTACATACATCACAACCAAAGAGAACCCAAAGGAGCTGAGGCAGCCATTTAACAACCATGCCTTGGTCACTGCATCATGCAGAGCTTTAAAAGCAAAGGGTTTGGCTTCACAGATTCCAGTCAGACTCTCCCTGCATAGAAGAAAACCAATCTGTGACATACAGGTGTGGCCCCAGGTACAGTATCTGGGGCAAATCTGAACACGTTTGGTCAAACCAAAGCAACCAACACCTCCAAGGTTTGCACCGAGCGCAGCCTGTGCGTGTCAGAAAGCAGCACCTGCTGGGAGAGGATCCACCAGAGATTTAGAGCAACAGCAGCACTGGCAGACAACACAGGGTTTTGTGAAGGCAAGGAGAAGCTGGACATCTTAACTGCTGCCTGCCCGGTGCCACCACGGGCAGGACGAGCCCATTCTGTTGACAGTGATACAGTCACATCACAAGAGATCAGCCTCATCGCGCACCCAATGGGGCATGCAGACAGGCACTGGGCTGGCTCAGCAATCGTTAAGTATCGGAGCTGCTCAGCTGCACAGTTACTGATGGGAACTGCTGTGGGATAAACCCTTACAGTTACAAGGCAGGAGAGATCAGACCTTGGCCAGAGACCTCTGCTCAAGGGGGAGGGGACTCACAAAGCTCCCAGGGCACACTCTCACGGCCTCATACCAGCAAGGGCCACTGGGATGGAGGTTTTGTCTTCAGGCGGTGGTCAGAGGCAGGTGCTCCCTCTGGTCCTCATCACTGGTTTGCACCAGCAAAATTCCCATGGAGGAGCTCAGGCTCCCATGCAGGGCTGTCCACAGCCCTCAGGTCCCAGATCACCCCACCAGCAGCTGCTGAGCTGTTAAGCTCCAGAACTGCAGGCACCTGCTTGTACAGCTTCTCACCCTCAAAAGCCTCTTGCTTTGCCAGTTCCAAAACCCTCCTCGGTACACTCCAGCTCAACTACTTTGGGAGGTGCTTTTTCTTTCCTTGGTAAAAGCAACAGACTCTGATTTTCCAACCCAAATTCCATCATGCCATTTGCCATCAGACACTCCCTGAGCACCAGTATGTGAAGACCTCTAGCATTTGGTCTTTGCTTGCCAGTACCACCTACACTCCCTCTCCCCAGCTATGGGAAACAACTCCACACTCATACTCCCTTGATTTGATCCCAGGCTCCCTCCAGCTTCAGAAACACCACATCCATTCCCTTCCTCTGCCTTTTGCTTCCTCCTTCCAAAATACTCTCATTTCCAGGTTTCAAGCCCTCCTCCTCAGAGTTCCAGCTAGGAACTAAGCGAATGCCCTGTTTTGGTGAGGATTGAGAAGAAACCTTACACATCTGACTCCCAGCTAGAGGTGCTACTCTGGGGAAGAAGGGGAGCTGGGGCCTTGCTGACACACTGAACCCTCTGCTGACAAAAACCAAGGAAGAGAGCACGCTGTATCTTGTTGACAATGACAGCAGCCGTGCTCAGCAGTACCATATGGGATCCACAATTTAGCTCCATTAATGCTCTTAATTTGAAGACATCAAGCACTAATTACACACTGGGTACTAAAAAGGCAAAACCCTTCCCCTGGTGCCAGCTACTTAGTGGTGTTCTGTTGGCTTAACAGCTGGTCAGGGTAGAGTTGGGCCAGACCAGGCCTGCTCACTCGCTCAGGCAGGCAGGTTGAGGAAAGGCCAGACTGCAGGGACAGCAAAGCACATGTTTCTGGGCTCCACAGGATGGGAAATGAGTGAGAAAAAACAATGGCTCTTCACCTCTTGCTTCAGCAGAAGAGCTCTATTCATTTACCATCTCTGCTGTGCAGCTCAGAGTAGAGCAGCAAGTCTCTCCATCACAGACCACGGGCAGGATCAGAGGCTGAACTTGCAAGGGAGGTCCCTCAGCTACTGAGAGACACATTGCAGAGACAGTTCATTTGACACTCTTCTCTTGGCCTCTCAGCCCTCTGTAGCATTACCAGACCCATCCAGCTTAGAACTAGACCTGCTTAGGGTGATCACTGTTTTACTGCCATTATTATTTCATCCCGTGAAAAAGAAGAGTCTGTCAAGACACTGCTCTTCAAAACCAAGGCCAAACTGCTCCATCTTCACCTAAGGCTGAGGGAGCTGGGATTGTTTAGCCTGGAGAAGAGGAGGCTCAGGGCAGACCTTATTGGTGTCTACAACTACCTGAGGGGTGGTTGTGGCCAGGGGGAGGTTGCTCTCTTCTCTCAGGCAGCCAGCACCAGAACGAGAGGGCACAGCCTCAGGCTGCACCGGGGGAAGTTTAGGCTGGAGGTGAGGAGAAAGTTCTTCACTGAGAGAGTCATTGGACACTGGAATGGGCTGCCCAGGGAGGTGGTGGAGTCGCCGTCCCTGGAGCTGTTCAAGGCAGGATTGGACGTGGCACTTGGTGCCATGGTCTAGCCTTGAGCTCTGTGGTAAAGGGTTGGACTTGATGATCTGTGAGGTCTCTTCCAACCTTGGTGATACTGTGAGACTGTGTGATAATGAGGGCAGCTTATTGGGTAGTAACATTTTGGGGCTTGGATGAGGTCTGCCTTTGGCATGAAGTGCCTGTCTTGACTGCACGAGAGGGAATCATGGATACATAAATGGTTTAAGTGCACCCACCAGGATGACAGGAAGGCTGCTTCAGCCTGCTGAACTAACACCTCTTGCCTCTTCAGCTGTGCTTTTCAGATACAGCCACCAAGGTACCACCCAGAAGTGGGCCAATATTTGTATTCTCATTAGCAGATGGAAGAGAGAGGCCCCTAGAGGTGAAATGACTCTCTGTCCTCTCTTCTCCCCAGAATAACCACACAATAAATCAGAAGGAACAAGGAATAAAGCTGCAGCTGCTGACAGCCACAGAACACTCACTTCCTGTGCCATGCTGCCGTGCAGTCGGACAAACTGTAAGCCTGCAGAGGAGCCAGATGAACCTTCAGGCTGCTCTGGTCCTGGCCTTCCTGCAAGGACCTTCAGGAGAAGCTCATAGTGGAATTCCACTTGCTCACAGCTGGAGAAAAAGACGATCATCTTGTGGCGTTTTTCAAACTGGAAGAACAAGAGAATTGCTCAGGATCATTTCCCACAGGCATCAGAGGTCTTTTCCAACCTGCTTAATTCTTTGATTCATCCTTCCAAGATGGAGATGCATTGAAATCCACCTACATTATCTGAGAAAGAATCATAGAATGGTTTAGGTTGGAAGGGACCTCAAAGGTCATCCAGTTCCAACCCCCTGCCATAGGCAGGGACACCTCCCACCAGAACAGGTTGCTCAAGGCCTCATCCAACCTGGTACTGAACACCTCCAGGAAGGTTGTGGAGCACAGAAGCACTGAATGTGATCACATCTTTGATCAGAATCTTTGATCACATCCTGTGCTTCTGTGCTCCACAACCTCCCCGGGCAACCTGTGCCAGACCTTTGATCACATTCTGTGCTCCACAACCTCCCTGGAGGCGTTCAGGACCAGGCTGGATGAGGCCTTGAGCAACCTGTTCTGGTGGGAGGTGTCCCTGCCTATGGCAGGGGGTTGGAACTGGATGACCTTTGAGGTCCCTTCCAACCTAAACCATTCTATGATTCCACGACAGAGGAACAGCTAAAGGGGGTGGAAAGGGCAAAGGGCTGCTCAGCAATATAAATGCAAACAGTCTCACCTTGCATTTCTCAAGGATAAAAGCTGCCAATGTGACAAGCCTCAGTTTGCTGGGGACCAACGTGAAATACTGCTTGAGCTTCTCTGGAACAGCAAAGTTTCCTGGGCCCATGCAGTCTGATGAGCCATTGGTTTGCCTCTCTGCTTGGGATGCTGGTTTGGGTGCCTTCTGGGTTTCTTCTGCTATGGAGATGCTGATGGGATCATTCAAGCTGATATCAGCCAGCCGTGTCACTCCTAAAGCACAGAAGGTGACAGATGAGGCGCAGCCTGGGCTGCTGCTGGGGAAGGTGAGGATACAGACACATAACAAACCCAACTGACCCAAAGCCAGTGAGGAACAGAGAAACACAAGGAGCCACTGACAGAACACCTCCACAAGCCTCACACTTTACAGGGTTTAGTCAGCCTTAGCTGCTGTGGACTCCATGAAAAGCATCACAAGACACTAACTTCAGCCAACTGCGCTATGTTCCACTACAGAAAGGTCTCAACCAGGTAAAAACCAATGCTGCCTAATTCTGTCTGTGGAGAAAAACACAACTGACCTTCACTCTGCCACGAGTGCAGGAGTCACAAGGCCTGGCTGAACTCCTGCCTCAGCAACTGACTTCTTGTGTGATACTGCAGCAAATCCCACAACAGTTGTCCCTGCCCTGTTGTCAGCTTTTCACCTTCGTTATAGATTTGTAAAGGAAACAATCCCCCCCCTCCACCTGCTGCTTCCCAGGTTCTGGGGGACTTGGTTCTGGGATTTCTGAGACAGGAAGTCCTTACACTGAGAGGAATCCCAGCAACAAAGGGTAAGTGTCCTGAACACAAAGAAATTAACAGGTGTTCTATTTCTGCAAAGGGCTCCAGTCAGCTTCAATCAACCATTCTGCAATTGCCTGTGTAATGGTCAGATAAGAGACCCCCAACTGCATGTAACCTACCTTCTGTAACTTACCTTCTGTGAGGGTGGCTGAGAGCAGGACATTCTGATGTGTCTCTCTTACAGCATTTAAAGCATTGAGTATCACAGCTACATCCTTCTCAAAGCCCAGGTCCAGGATCCTACAAACACAGCAGAGGTGATAAAGAGATACCAAAGGAACAAGGAGAAAGTCTTAATTCTATGTAAGCCAATTAGCACTAGAAGGAAGGGCTAAAGCTGATCAGATCAGAAGCCTTTCTTCATGTTCCATCTTCAACTCTGGCCAGGGTCAGAAGCCACAGAGGCAATCTCTGCAGTGAGTAATCCTGCAAGAATCTCTCCAAAGGGGAGATTTTGTTCCAGTCCCAGACACCTGGTGCTCAGCTGAGGCTGCTGAGCAGCAGCAGTTTAAGATCATGTGCCTGCTCTTTTGTAATATTGAGTGAATTATGGTCAAGAGAGTGAAATAATTATGTTCCATCTCCAAAGCCTTGGCTGTTTACCTGTCTGCTTCATCAATAATCAGCCACTGAGTGCGACGGAAGTGAATGCACTCTGTGGACTTGATGTGATCAACCAGGCGCCCAGGAGTTGAGATCAGGATGTTTATCCCTTTACGTAGCCTGTTGAGATTAAAAACAAACAAAACAGCGGCAAACCAAAATCAAACAGCTTAGGAGTAACTCTGGAGTAGGATCCAGAAGGAAGAACTTGACCCGACAGAGAAAATCTTCATAATAAAATTAACAGGGATGGTATTTTCCTCACTGACTAAACCTGCACAGCTAAATTTTATCCTTGATCATTGTTAATACTCAGAGGCAGACTCAGAGTGGAAAGAAATAGTACTAATATATAAGAAAGAAAAGAAAAATCTAACCCACCCAAGCTAAGGTTTTGTTTTCTAATTGAGTATTTGGTTTGCTATCAAGAGTAAACTTCTTTTTGTGTATGCCTAGAGGAGGGAGAGATGAAAACTCCATTTTGGATTACCAGCTTACAATTCAATTCTTGAAAAGGGAAAAGAAATCAAAAGAAAAAGATTTTTTTAACATCAGGAAATCTCTTCTCCAGAAAGCAATTTCCCCCACAACAAATAGTGCAGGCAGCAGGCGGTGGTAAGCAAATACAGGTGTTTGTCAGAGGAGAGGAAAAAACTCTCCTGTGACACAGGAGATCATCTGCTCAGCAGGCTCATCAACATTTTAGGAATGGATCCAGCTGGGGCAAGTGAATGCTTCCTGCTGACCCAGTCACTGTGCCTCTGTCAGATCCAAGGGGATCACAGCCCGACCCAGACTCGCAATCCTCTCTCCCAGTAAGAAAAGCACTCCAAGAGAGAAGCAGAAAAACCCCACCGGAGAGCAGAAGCATCCAAGATACAATTTAGAGCTCATTTCCTACCTGGCTTTTTCTGATTTTCTCTTTTCTCCCCCCATTAGCACTCCAGGCACAATCCAGGTAAAAGGCTAGAGAAAGGAAAACCAAGACCAAGAGAGATTCCTCTTAATAAAGAGGCAAAAGAAAACTGATGTTCCTCGCCACAAAGAGAAAGGACTGAGGCTGACAGCAGCGTGCAGCTGATCTAACAGTGTCTGCATGCACTCTCACCCAGGGCTATATATCAATGGCACCTTTACTTCCAGCCAGCTACCTCACTTCCCACATCACCTAGGAGGATAGAAATGCAATCATTTTGTGCACCACTTCCAATCACACAATAAGATTTCTTCTCCTTCCTCCCCATGTAGCCTAAATGTTCAAAGACAAACTACAAGGCTCTCTCTTCATCTTGCCTGCAAGCTGAATCTTCCTGGGGCCAAGGAAAAGCTAAGGCAAAACACAGATCTATAAAGTTTAGATTTACAGACCAGACCCAAGAGCAACACAGCCACCACGTCTGTGGCCACTGTTTCATTGATACTGGCAGGAGTTTTTGCCACTCTAATGAGCTCCAACCCTTCAATGAACCCAATGTTGCCAGGGGAGATAAAGCACAGAGCTGTCATTGCCTCACTCAAGTGGAAAACACAGGACAGAAGCAGGGCACAGCTTGTAGTGACTGCACAAACGTGTGACAGGTAAAGAGGCTTAAACCTGCACAGGTCACTGCTTGCCAGAAATGCTCCAACAAAATAGTTTCTACAAAAAGTTTTTCCTCAGGTTCAGAAGAAGGGAGATACCCAAGGAAGATCCAGGCAATGTAACCTAAGCAGTTGGCACGGAGTAACTGCAACAAAAGCAGGTCAAAAAGCCTTTTTTTCCCTAATTACATCATCAAATCATACCCTTCACTCCTCCATGCCTTCCAAAGGCTGGTCAGACCACGATCACAGCATCACAGAATGGTTTGGGTGGGAAGGGACCTTAAAGAGCACCTAGCTCTAACCTCCTGCCATGGGCAGGGACACCTTCCACTAGTCCAGACTGCTCAAATCTGCTTTGTGTCACTATGGACTTAATTGTATGCAGCATAGAATGAATTCTCTCCCAGGGTGTTACAATAGTAAGAGAAATCAAAGACAGGCTGAGGGAGTCATAGTTGTTGGGCCTGGAGAAGAGAAGACTCTAGGGGGACCTCACAGCTACCTGCCAGTACCTGAAGGGATCCTACAGGAAGGCTGCAGAGGGACTTTTCATGAGAGAGAACAAGGGGGAATGGTTTGAAGCTGAGATAGAGCAGAGTTAGACTGGAGCTGAGGAACTGGAGTTCTTCAGTGTGAGGGTGCTGAGACTCTGGAACAGGTTGCCCCACCCTGGAGGTATTTAAGGACAGGTTGGATGAGGCCTTGGGCAACTGAGTCTTGCTGAGAGGTGTCTCTGCTCATGGCAGGCGGTTGGAGTAGATGACCTCTGAGTTCCCATCCAACCTGAGCTATTCCATGATTCTATGACACAACAAAATCTTATCTGGTAATTCCAACACTGAAAAAGAAAACTTGGAAAGTGCCTTATTTCAAGGGAAAAAAACCCAAACAGACAGAGGAGGCAGTGGGAATACAGATCAGATGAAGCACTTGGATACCTTCTAACCATGTGGTAAGATACTCTGCCTCAGTGAAAAGGGAAGCACTATCATTTAATGATTTTAAAAGCCTTCTAATTTCTCCAGCCATTCAATTGGCAAAGCAGTTCACCAAGCTGAAACCCATCTGTCTAGTATTAGTTTCAGTCAAACAGAACTTGTCACTGGGAGAGTTTCCATTCTCAGAGCAAAACAAAAGGCAGGCACTTCTCAAAACAAAGCCCTGTGAGTGGCACCCAGGCTTGTTTAGAAAAACATGTCCAACTCAAGTGCCATAATTGATGACTTCATTGCTCCAGACAGTAGTTTAAACCATGCCCCAGAGCAATCATGCACCTAAAGACAGATTTATCTTTAAGGACCATGCACTTTGCCAGATGCTGGATTTCCTTAAACATTGAATCACAAAATGCTTTAGGCTGGAAGGACCCTTTAAAGGTCATCTAGTCCAGTCCCCCAAACAGCCAGCTCAATTTGCTTAGCATCTTCCAGCAAGAGGCTGAAGGAACAAAAAGAGAAGAGCAGTGATTGAATTCTTACCTTCAGGAGTTTCTGCAGTGTGTCAAAGCTCTGGAGTGCAAGCTGTGGATATCAACAAAAGAAAATGAGCTCTGACAAAGTGCCTGGACTACAGAGATGGGCTCCAAACCCCCTTTGGCTCAAAACTCTACTTGTGTATGAGTAGAATTCTATATATGTCCTTAATTTCTCTTTTAGAAGCTGCTTATTATCTTAGTCTCTCACACAATCTTTCTTCTGCTCAAAACCCTCTCTGTTGGCTCAGCTCCACAAGCCAGCTCTCAGGACAACAGGCTGGCTTCTGGGAGTGCCCCAGGGGAAACTCCTCCCTAGTGAGAAGCCTCTGGAGATCTTACTTCACTGGAAGAGTAAAAGAGAAAATGTCACCATTGCTGGAAGAATCATAGGAGCAGTCAGGGTTGGAAGGGACCACAAGGATCAGCCAGTTCCAACCCCCCTGCCAAGGGACACCCTACCCTAGAGCAGGCTGCACACAGCCTCAGACAGCCTGGCCTTAAACACCTCCAGCCATGGGGCCTCAACCACCTCCCTGGGCAACCCATTCCAGCCTCTCACCACTCTCCTGCTCAACAACTTCCTCCTCACATCCAGGCTGAACCTCCCCACCTCCAGCTTTGCTCCATTTCTCCCAGTCCTGTCACTCCCTGACAGCCCAAGAAGCTCCTCCCCAGCTTTTTTGTAGGCCCCCTTAAGATGCTGGAAGGCCACAAGGTCACCTGGGAGCCTCCTCTGCTCCAGCCTGCACAGCCCCAACTCTTTCAGTCTGTGCTCACAGCAGAGGTGCTGCAGCCCTTTGAGCATCCTCCTGGCCCTGCTCTGGACATGCTCCAGCATCTCCACATCCCTCTTGTAATAGGAGCTCCAAAACACTAACCCAGAAGTTAGTTATCTTCTGGGAGTCTTAGAGTTTAGGTTGGAGTCATAGAGTTTAGGTTGGAAGGGACCTCAAGGATCATCCAGTTCCAACCCCTGTCACAGGCATAGCAAACCACTTTACTTCCCCCTTCACTTGACCCACACAGTGACCATATCACTGCATCCTTCTACCTCTCCATTTTCCAGTCAGCAGCAGAGGGATGGGATGTACAAAGCTTGCCCACCTCAGTAGGAAGTACTTAGCTGGTAGGTTTCATGTGCTGCTTGACAGCCATGCCTGTTGTGGCAATGAAGACTGAGAAAGGCAGGAGTGCCACCCTGACTCAGTCATGGAGTAACTGAGCAGAGCTTAGTTGTGGGAGCAAAAGTGTGGTAAATGCCCTGTAAATGCCACATCCTACTGTTTGCTGAGCTCTCAAGAAAGAGCTTTGCCTTCAGTACAAAGTAAGAGTAATTTCTAATTATAGTTGGTATTATCTTCATGAGTACTCTCTATGGCAGCACTTTAAACAAGCTTCCAGTTTCCTGCACTCTTAGCATTCACAGAGCAGCCCAGAGAGGCAGGAAGTTTGCTGCTGTAAAAATTTAAACAGCTTCAGAGCTTTTCTCCTTTCACAGAGCTGAGCTGAGCTATTGCACTGCAGGTTGCATAAAATATTGTGCCCTAAACTAGGTACCTGCAATCAATTCTCCACAGGGAAGTTATTATCATTTGACACACACACACACAAAAGAAAGGCTGCTACCCTCCTCTGAAATTGCCTCTGCAACTGCAAGTAATATAAATCAAATGGAAGACAGTTCAGTGGAAGAGCCAACTCTTGGAAGGCTCATCTGCAGCACTCACTTCTGGATTTGAGGGGAAAAAAAGGCTTTAAAATGGAAACATTTGTATAAACCCACACATTTGCAAAGCTGATTTCACTTAGTTCCCCCTGTGTGAGCTGGGCAAGCCTCTCTTCCCTCTCAGGCACTCTGCTGGATTGGTTCTCCAGTCTGCACAATTATTTCCAGCTGCATGAGGAAAACTCAAAGAGATTCTTTCCTTCTTTCTTACTTTGGTATGGAACCCAATAAAAATGACAACATGGAGCTAGAGAGCAAACACTGCAAGGGCAAAGTCCGAGCAACAGGACAGGCAATCCCTAAGACAGTCCTTGACGGATGCACATCTACACAGCGAAATTCAGGGGTGGCAAAAAACCCAACCCACTCAGGGTGCCCACAGGGCACAGAAAACAAACCTAAACCCACTCAGGGTGCCCACAGTGAGATTCAGACAATGGCAAAGAAAAAAGTTCACCTACCTCTCTTGTTGGAACCAGTACCAGTGCATAAGGCCCATCACTGCGCTGCAAAGGGAGAGGACAAGAGGTCCGCTAAGAATCATGACCAACAGAGCACTTCCACATCTAACTATCAGCCAGCAGAGGGAATTCTGAAGGGTCCTGGCACAAGTTCAGACACAATAGTTGGGGATATTTGCCCATCTCAGCTTTTAAAGCACTGAAGAATCTTTCAACTATCAACTGCCTTCTCCTCCTGCTCAGAAAACTGCTCCCAGCCAGACCCAGCATTCCACTCCTGAAGTTGTTTCACTCCTGTACTTGAAGCTGCAAAATATTTGCTGTACAGCAACAAGCTGGTAGGAAGTAGTTGCAGAAAGAACAATCCAGGGAGGGCTGGAAACACTTCAATCTGCAAGGAAAGTCAGGATGATCTCCTTCCACAAAACACAAGAGATGGTTCAGCTGCAGAAGCAGTTTCTGCTGAACCAGAGGAGCTAAACTGGGAGAAATGATCCCATCTTATCCAAATCACCCCAGTACTGCTAAAGATACAGCAGGAACCTTTGCTTTCAGCATCCCATTGCCTCTTCTGCTCTTTTACCCTCTCCAAACTTGACGATTCAGCCTACTTTCAACCTAGCCTACTGCAGGAGGTAGTGGGGAATGTGGAACACTGCTCCTGTATCCTCTGTATCTCAGCAGTACAGGTAAGTGGAAAGGAGGTTCCTTGACCTCTGTGTGAAGAGACAGTGATGACTGTAAGACAAGAGCTGGATCTTCTGTTTACAAATATCAAAGCCAATACATTGAACTCTGCTGTACCCACCTGTATTTTGGGTTCCATTCCTTGCAAAGACTGTACAAGTGGAATCCCATAGGCAAGAGTTTTACCTTTTAAAGAGAGAAAAGGAAGACTTTGCACCAAAACATAAACTAAAAAAGGTGGCAATTGCAGCACTTCAGTAAATTACAACACCAGACATTCTACCACTCTTCAACTGAGGGCAAAGACTAGGAAAGTCTTAATCAAGCATGAAGTTTCCAGAAGAGAAGACTGACAGGCAGCTCACCAAGGGGTTAAATAAAACCAATAGGTGATAGTATCCACTAAGATCTCCATAAAGAAAACTCCCCACCCAAGAACTGAGGCACCCAGGCAGCTTCCTGCAGAGCAAGCACACAGTTAGTGTGAGAGGAACATGTGCTGCTTAGCTCTGCTGGCCTCCTGCATCAAGGAGCATTGGGACAGGCCCATCTGTGATAATCCTTAGACATCAGGAGGAAGCACTGCACAAAGAGTGGTGAAACACTGCAACAGGTTGCCCTAAGGTGTGGTGCCCCATTCCTGGAGACATTCAAGGTACAACTTGATGGGTCCCTGAGCAGCCTGATCTGGTTGGTTCTTCACATAAAGAGTGACTGGCACTGGAATGGGCTGCCCAGGGAGGTGGTGGAGTCACTGTACCTTGAGGTGTCCAAACAAAGCATGGATGAGGCACTTAGGTTAGTGCCATGGTCTGGTTGATTGGGCAGGGCTGGGTGCTAGGTTGGGCTGGAGGAGCTTGGAGCTCTCTTCCAACCTGCTAGATTCTATGCCCTTGCTCACTGCAGGGGGGGTTGGACAAGGTGACCTTTGAGGGTCCCTTCCAATCTGATGCTTTCTGGGTGTGATTCTGTGATGGCTGGCAGCTGGACATCAACCTTCAGTCCTGGACAAGGGGGACTGCATCTATCTGTGTCACAGCAGTCCCAAGAGCAGGCTTCTCAGCCTGTCACTCTGAGCTGTAGTGGGAAAGGCCTCCCAGCCTGTCACTTTATGAGCTGTACTGGGAACTGGAGGTTTTGGGTCTGTATTTGGGATCTAGTTTAACATTCCCTAGGGAGAAGACCAACAACTAAATACTGACCTGAACCAGTCTGAGATCTCACCAAAGCATCCCTGCCTTGCAGGAGCACAGGGATTGTTTCCTTCTGAACGCTGCATGACAGACAAAACAGGTTAGGGAATATGAATGCAGCACAAGACAGAATCCTACGTTCTTATGAGCATTCAGAACTACCTGCCCCAAATTCCACACATCCACCTCTGCTGTGTAGCTACAGCAGAAGCAGAGATTTCTAAGGCAAGCCACTAGGCAGGCATCAGTTGTGATCTGCTTAAAAAGAGAAGCAGGACTCCAAGGTTTCATCTCCAGCTGTGACAAGCAACTTGCTGAGTAACTTACAAGTTACTTCTCACCCCAAAATTAGGAAGCAACAAACCCTAAGGCAAATGGGACAGCTTACAAGGTACCATGGCCTTCAAAACCAATTACACATCAGGAAATAATCAACATTGTTTGGTTTAAGGGGTAACAAGTGCAAAATTTTTGAGTGAGTTTGCTTACCTGGTCATGCTGCTTATCTTCAGGACAGTGTTTATTGTGGAGATCTGCACAGAGAGCAAAGAGGAAACAGGTTTGGTGATAAAAACATTTGGTTGCTTGCTGCAGCACAAGAGCAAAAAGCAGAAGAATGATCTTTATTGGACATTGTTGGTCCAGGGCAACGAGATGTAAAAGTTCTCATGTCCTCAAAATACTTCTTAGTTACTGCTCTGTGATTAATCAGAATGACAGCACTGCTGCTACATCATACAACAGCAGAGTTGGTAAAATGCTGCATTCCCACATAGTTTTCTGTGGGTTTTTTGGTTTTGGTACTACAGCATCAAAAAGTGATCAGTGCTGGAACTGTGTGTCTGGGGACAGGTGAGGGCTCTGGCCAGCACACTGAGCTAAGAGACTGCAACATCAGACAAAGGACTGGCAAGCCTGCCCAAGTCATCATCAAGAAGGTTGTAGCCAGGTGGGGTTGGTCTCTTCTGCCAGACAAGAAGCAACAGAACAAGGGGACACAACCTCAAGCTGCACCAGGGCAGGTCTAGGCTGGATGTTAGGAAGATCTTCACAGCAAGAGTGATTGGCATTGGAAGGGCTGCCTGGGGAGGTAGTAGAGTCCTCATCCCTGGAGGTGTTTAAAAGGAAGCTGGATGAGGCACTTGGTGCCAAGGGTTAGTTAACTGGAAGGGTTAGGTGATAGGTTGGACTTGATCTTAGAGGTCTTTTCCAAGCCGGTTCTTTCTGTGATCAATACAGGGGCATCCCTCAGCTCTCCAACCTGCTCCCCACCCATACCCCCATGTTTCAATGCACACAGCCCTGCTGTGACTCACCAGGTGTGGATGGAGCTCCAGCTGGCTGAAAGAATCTGTAGTGAAAACATTTTCTTGCACCTGCTGCACTGCTTTCCTGAATTAGGAGAGACAAAGCAAAGCAAACCAAAGCACATGGTGCAGGTCCCACAAATCACACCACAGTGCTCTACAGAAACAGCAATGAAACCACAGGCACCCAGCAGCTGCTCTGCCCAAGCAAGGGCAAGAATTCAAGACACTCAACGTCAAGGCATTGAAAAGGAGAATTTTTTCCTCCCACCTGCCTAAAGTACCTGTGAATTGCTGGGATCTCAGGGTTGTTTCTGAACAGGCTGGAGGTCTTAACGAAAGGTTTGCTTTTCTGGCTGGCATTTTTGTTGTCAGCCAACTGCTTCTTGGGAAGATGTTTTTGTGGTGGATTTCCCTTCTCCTTGATGTCAGCTTCTGTAGCAGGTTTCTTGGAGGTGTTTTTGGATGGCTTACATTTACATTTCAGAGGTGGGTTTCCAGGTGGCGACTGGAGCTTTCTTTTCACACCTTTAGACTGCTTTCATAGGAACATAGAAACCAGAGAGCAAGAACTTCTGGATGACTGAAAATTAACAAGGTATCACACTGAACACAAACATCAGCCCACAGCTCCTCTGGTTTTGGAATCCCCTACCCTGTGGCTAAACAAATCAAGCTTGACTTTTGCAGCTAGACAGTTCCTGCTCCAAGGGATTCATCACTGTGCCCCTGAACACTACAGAAAAGCAAAGAGAAATCCAAAGTCCTGCACAGTGCTCACCTCTGCAGGATTCCATCCAGCCTCTCCAGTTGCCAAGCAAAACCTGCTTCAAAAAATCTCTCTCCAAAGCTCTGCAAATCTTTCCTGATTACCTTAAAGCCATCCCTGGAGGCTTCCTTCTTTCTGAGGGCAGATAGGCTGACCCCTACTTCACTCCCACTTCTGCTGCTGCAAACTTCCAGCATTCCTAAGCTCTTCCTTTCTTCTTCTACAGCAATGGCTTTATTTTTCATGCTCTTCCATCCACCTTAAGAAAAACTTTTGCTCTTCCCATACCCCTCCAAGAACAGTGAGGGAGAAAATTAACTTCCCTTGGTACCCAAAGCTCTTCAGTGCTCCCCAGCACTTTCTCAATCATAGAATGGTTTAGGTCAGAAGGGACCTCAAAGCTCAGCCGCTTCCAACCCCCCTGCCATAGGCAGGGACACCTCCCACTAGAACACGTTGCTCAAGGACTCATCCAACCTGGTCCTGAGCATCTCCAGGGAGGTTGTGGAGCACAGAAGCACCGAAAGTGATCAAAGATCTCATTCGGTGCTTCTGTGCTCTACAACCTCCCTGGAA
>WAAF01004995.1:0-32392 GCA_013400475.1 Tricholaema leucomelas | reverse complement strand
CAGGTGGGGTCTGAGGAGAGCAGAGCCAAGGGGCAGAATCCCCTCCCTTGCCCTGTGCCCACACTGCTCTTGCTGCAGCCCAGCACAGGGTTGCTGTCTGGGCTGCACTCCCACTGCAGGCTCCTGTTGAGCTTTTCATCAGCCCAGACCCCCAGGGCCTGTTCCTCAGGGCTGCCCAATGATTTCTTCCAATTATTTTCTTTGTCCTTCTAGGAGCCAAATTGTTTCCAAGCTCTATTACTCTTTTTTGTTTGGTTTTTTTCCCTCACGTTTTTTGGCCACAAACACTCACTGCCAGAAAAACGATGGTGCCCTACCTCAAAGCACCTGACATCAGCAGGGTAAATCCTGGCAAGCACAATATTTTGGACAGGATTTTAACAAACAACTCTGGAAACAACCCAAAAGTCACCGTAACAATTACATTCAAAGGGAAACGTCTATTTAAACCACTTCTGGTCTCCTTTCCTCAAACTTTTAAGCGCAAAGCCCCTCACTCCTGCAACTCGCAGCGTCCCCAGCATCAGAAGTTCACTGTCAAGTCTCAGACTTCTCTTCCCTAGCAGCATCTCAAAGCACCTCTGAGCGAGGCAGAGGCCTGCAGAGCGTCCCCCACAGCGCCAGCAGCCAAACCCAACACCGCAGGGAACGCGAGCGGAGCGCGGAGCAAGCCCAGCACGGCTCTGACCCCCTCCGCAGGGACCGCAGCAGCTCCTACCTGCCTTCTCCCACCCACTCCCTGAAATCTTTCCCCTCCACAGCTTCCTCCACGCCAAGTGACCAGGCCCATAGCCTTGTCCGGCCACCAGCCGCCGGGACAGGCACCAACTCCGGCTCGGGTTAAATAAAACCCAAAGCTCCATTCAGCAACTTTTCAGACGCTGCCTCCTCCTCCTCCCCTGCCGCCCTGACCGCGGTTTCCCCAGGCGAGCTCGCAGCCGGTGGCTCCCTCCCCACATCCAGTCGGGGCAAGAGCCTCATCTCCGGCCCTCAGCCGCCCCCAGTTCCCGCAAGCGACAGCTACGAGAGCTGGACCCCGGACGCCAGCCTCCTCCCCCCCCCACCGCACCTACCCGGCTGGGAGCGCCGTGCCCGCGGCCCCGTGGCGCAGGGCTGAGGTTGAGGAGCAGCGTGCCGCCCGCCGCCATGCTCCGCTGCCTCCCGCAGGGCCCCGGGGCCGCCCCTCGGGCCGGGCCCAGCCCGTGAGGGCGGAGGAAAGGCACCCATGGGAGCGGCCGCTGGCCCGGAGCCCCCAGACGCAGCCACCTCGGCGCAGGAGCTGGGCTAGGCGCAGCCCCGCTCCTCCTCCCCGCGCCGCCGAGGCCGCGGGGCTGCGCAGGCGGCGGCAGGACAGCCCCGGCCGGGCCGAGCGGGGGCTTTGGCGGCGGCGGCGGCGCATGCGCGGAGCGGCCCGGGCTGCCCGGGAGGCGGCGGTAAGATGGCGGCGGCGCGCGGGGGCAGCCCCTCGCTGGCGGCAGGGGAGGAGGAGCCGCCGCTGGGGCTCGACTCGCTCGTGGAGGAGGTGGCGGCGGCGACCGCGTTGCCCAGCGCCGGGTTCCAGCTAACGGCGGTGCGGCGGGAACCGGCCGTGAGGCTTCAGCACGGAGTCAGCGGGCTAGAGCCGCTGGCCTGGTCGGAGGATCACCGGGTGTCGGTGAGCACGGCCCGCAGCATCGCCGTCCTGGAGCAGCTCAGCGACGTCCACAGCGGCGGGCAGGAGATGGTGATCCACCGCACGGCCGTGCCCGCGCCCTCCGTCTCCTGTCACCTCAAGGTGAGCCTCCTGCCGCAGCCCGGCGCGGCCACCTGCCCCAACACCGGGCCCGGGGGCTGCACCGCTGTGTCCTCCCCGGGCGGTGACGGAGCTCCCGGGGGTCGCCTGTCCCCCTGCGCCGCTCCTGTGCCCCGCAGCGGTGCGGAGGTTGCTGCGTGGATGCGTTGTAACAGCACAGGGGCGAATCAGCCCTGGCTCGGTGCCGGGGGGCACAGGGCCCAGAGGCGAGTGGAAGGATGTTCTGAGGACCGTTCCGGGCTGCGGTTCTCCGCTGGCGATTCTCGCAGTACTCTTTGAAGTAGAAATGGTTTTTTCCCGGTTCGCTGCCCCAGCTGATTCTCGCAGCAGGGACTCCGGGGGTGTGTCTGGCTTTGAACGCTCCTTGTGCCAGGGAGAGGTGGCAAAGTTTGGGCGGATATCTTGGGAAATAGTCGTTTTGCAGCCTGGCTGATGGATTTGGTGTCTGTTTTCCCGAGCGGTGGTGAGAATACGGAATAGCTTGAGCTGAAATATTGAGAGCTTCCCCAGCTGCAGTGTTATGCCAAGTCCCTTTAAGTACCCTGGAGAGCAGAAGTATGTAACCAGGCTCTTTGGTGGGGGAGTCTCCATCTCTGCAGACATTGAAAACTTGCTTGGATGTGCTCCTCTGTGACCTTCTCTGGGTGACTCTAACTCGATGACCTCCAGAGGTACCTTCTGACCTCTAACATTCTGTGATTCAGTGAAGATTTAATAGCGGAGAGTCAAAACTACCCAAATTCAGGCCAACAACAAAGCTTAAATCTTGAAGACTAAAGATTTGTGTTGGTTGGAACAGACCTTTAAGATCATCGAGTCCAACCATCAACTTAACATCACCCTGGCCATCAACCCATGTCCTGAAGCGTTGTGTCCACGTAGTTCTATGAACACCTCCAGAGATGGTGACTCCACCACCTTCCTGGGTATCATTCAGCCCAACCATTCTCTAACTCTGCCAGGGCTGGTGTGGTCCTTTAGCACCTTTGAACTGCTTGAGGGTTTTTTATCCTTATGGGTTTCTCAAACTTGGTTTGCTTTCAGACAGCTTCAGCAGCAGGCTTGCATCACATCCATACTTTTTCTCCAGGCACGGTTTTCAAAGAGGAGGACAGGATCTAATCTCTTCTCTCCTAATTTGTGTTTTCCAGGGATGGTCAGTACAGAAAAAAAAGCCCTCAAGCAGTTCAAAGATGTGGTGCTGAGAGATGTGGTTGAGTTAGAGAAGAGTGGGACTGCAGGATACCCAGGGAGGTAGGTGGTGGAGTTAACATCCCTTGGAGGTGTTCAGGGAACATGTGGACGTGGCACTTGGGGACATGGGTAGATGGCCATGGTGGTCTTAGCTTGATGATTGGACTCAATGATCTTGGAGGTCTTTTCCAACCAAAACAATCCAATGCTTCTATCTTAAAAGGTTTCTTCCAACCCAAACACTTCTCTGTTTTGAGTGGGAAATCACAAAAGAATCACAGAATCAAAACAGGTTGGAAGAGAGCTCTAAGCTCATCCAGTCCAACCTAGCACCCAGCCCTGCCCAATCAACCAGACCATGGCACTAAGTGCCCCAGCCAGGCTTGGCTTCAACACCTCCAAGGACAGCGACTCCACCACCTCCCTGGGCAGCCCATTCCAATGCCAATCACTCTCTCTGCCAACAGCTTCCTCCTAACAGCCAGCCTGAACCTGCCCTGGCACAGCTTGAGGCTGTATCCTCTCCTGTTGCTGGCTGCCTGGCAGCAGAGCCCAACCCCAGCTGGCTACAGCCTCCCTGCAGGGAGCTGCAGACAGCAATGAGCTCTGCCCTGAGCCTCCTCTTCTGCAGGCTGCACACCCCCAGCTCCCTCAGCCTCTCCTCACAGGGCTGTGCTCCAGGCCCCTCCCCAGCCTTGTTGCCCTTCTCCAAACACCTTCCAGCACCTCAACATCTCTCTTGAACTGAGGAGCCCAGAACTGGACACAGCACTCAAGCTGTGGCCTGAGCAGTGCTGAGCACAGGGGCAGAAGAACCTCCCTTGTGCTGCTGCCCACACTGCTCTTAAGCCAGGCCAGGATGCCATTGGCTCTGCTGCTCACCTGGGCACTGCTGCCTCCTCTTCAGCTCCTCTCTACCAGCACCCCCAGGTCCCTTTCTAAAACCAAGTCCTTTTTTCCCTCTCTTAGGTTGGTCCAAAGAAGGAGGTGGCAGAGTGCAGGGAGAAGTTTGCCAACTCGGTGGACCCGACGGTCAGCCAAGCTTTCATGCTGGACAGAGTGTTCAACCCCGAGGGCAAGTCGCTGCCCCCCATGCGAGGGTTCAAATACTCCAGCTGGTCACCGCTGGGCTGCGACGCCAATGGAAGGTGCCTGCTGGCAGCTTTAACCATGGACAACCGCTTGACCGTCCACGCCAACCTCAACAGGCTGCAGTGGGTGCAGCTGGTGGACCTGACGGAGATCTACGGGGAGCGTTTGTACGAAGCCAATTACAAACTTCCCAAGGCTGACCCTGCCAGGGGGGAGCTGGGAGACTTCGCAGAGTTCCAGCGCCGGCACAGCATGCAGACTCCGGTGCGCATGGAGTGGTCTGGCATCTGCACCACCCAGCAGGTCAAGCACAACAACGAGTGCCGGGACGTGGGCAGCGTGCTGCTGGCAGTGCTCTTTGAGAACGGCAACATCGCCGTGTGGCAGTTCCAGCTGCCCTTTCTGGGGAAGGAATCCATTACTTCTTGCAATACCATAGAGTCTGGAATAAGCTCTCCAAGTGTCTTGTCTTGGTGGGAATATGAACACCACAACCGCAAGATGAGCGGACTTATCGTGGGCAGTGCTTTTGGGCCTGTTAAGATCCTGCCTGTCAATCTCAAAGCCGTCAAAGGCTACTTCACCCTGAGGCAGCCTGTGGTCCTGTGGCAAGAGATGGACCAGTTACCGGTGCACAGCATCAAATGCATTCCTCTTTACCACCCCTACCAGAAATGTAGCTGCAGCTTGGTGGTGGCTGCACGAGGAGCTTACGTGTTTTGGTGCCTCCTGCTGATCTCCAAAGCGGGGCTGAACATCCACAACTCCCACGTGACAGGGCTCCACTCCTTGCCCATCGTGTCCATGACTGCAGACAAGCAGAACGGCACAGTCTACACCTGCTCCAGCGACGGCAAGGTCAGGCAGCTGATCCCCATCTTCACAGAGCTGGCTCTCAAGTTCGAGCACCAGCTGATTAGGCTCTCGGAAGTGTTTGGCTCCGTCAGGACTCACGGCATCGCTGTCAGCCCCTGCGGCGCCTACCTGGCGGTCGTCACCACAGAGGGCATGACCAACGGCCTGCACCCCGTTAACAAAACCTACCAAGTTCAGTTTGTGACCCTTAAGACTTTCGAGGAGGCAGCTGCGCAGCTCCTGGAGTCCTCCGTTCAGAACCTCTTCCGGCAGGTGGACTTGACGGACCTCGTCCGCTGGAAAATCCTGAGGGACAAACACATCCCTCAGTTCTTGCAGGAAGCCCTGGATAAAAAGATTGAGAGCTGTGGTTCTACCTACTTCTGGCGCTTCAAGCTCTTCCTCCTGAGGATTTTGTACCAGTCCATGCAGAAGGCTCCCTCGGAGGCCCTGTGTAAACCCTCGCACGAGGACGCCAAAATCTTGATCTCGGATTCCCCTGGGATGGGCAGCACCGAAGACGACCAAGAGGAAGGAACTTCTAAACGGGCCAGCAAGCGGGGCCTGTGCCACGCAGGCAAAGGTGCGGACGCAGACGACGCTGCAGAGGAGGCTCTTCCTCAGGCGAGCGACGCGGGAGGCCGCGAGCCGATGGAAGAAAAGCTTCTGGAAATACAGGGGCACATCGAGGCGGTGGAAATGCACTTGACACGGGAGAACATGAAGCGGGTGCTGGGCGAGGTGTACCTGCACACGTGGATCACAGAGAACACCAGCATCCCCACCAGAGGCCTCTGTGACTTCCTAATGGCCGACGATGCCTACGAGGACAGAACGGCACGAGTAAGTGCGCCTCTCTGCTCTGGGGGCTTACAGACGCTCCTTTCTCCCATCAAAGAGGCAACTTTGGGGTGGGCAAGAGGTTGGATGAGGCCTTGAGCGACCTGTTCTAGTGGGAGGTGTCCCTGCTTATGGCAGGGGGTTGGAATTGGATGAGCTTTGAGGTCCCTTCCAACCTAAACCATTCTGTGATTCTGTAAGTGTGATGATGTCAGCTGTAGAGCACAGAGATGTGGACCTGCTGGAGCGTGTCCAGAGAAGGGCCATGAGGATGATCTGAGGGCTGGAGCTGCTCTGCTATGAGGACAGGCTGAGAGAGTTGGGGGATGTTCAGTTTGGAGAAGAGAAGGCTCTGAGGAGACCTTATTGTGGCCTTGCAAGATCTGCAGGGGGCCAGAGGAAAGCTGAGGAGGGAGTTTTTAGGCTGTCAGGTAGAGATAGGACTGGGGGGGATGGATCTAAGCTAGAGGAGGGGAGATTTAGATAGGATGTTAGGGAGAAGTTCTTCACCACAGGGTGGGTGAGACACTGGAGCAGGTTGCCCAGAGAGATGGTGGAAGCCTCATTCTTGGATGTTTTTAAGGCCAGGCTGGATGGGCTCTGGGCAAGCTGATTTAGTGGGAAGGGTCCCTGCCCATGGCAGTGGGGTTGGAACTGGATGATCCTTGAGGGCCCTTTCAATCATGACAGTTCTTTGATTCTGTGTAAATTGTCCTTCCTTTAAAGGATAGAGTAGGAAGGACTGCAAAGGAGCCAGGGACAGAACAAGGGGACACAGCCTCAGGTTGTGCCAGGGCAGGTTCAGGCTGGATGTTAGGAGGAAGTTGTGGTCAGAGAGAGTGATTGGCATTGGAATGGGCTGCCCAGGGAGGTGGTGGAGTGGCTGTGCCTGGAGGTGTTGAAGCCAAGCCTGGCTGGGGCACTTAGTGCCATGGTCTGGTTGATTGGCCAGGGCTGGGTGCTAGGTTGGGCTGGCTGAGCTTGGAGCTCTCTTCCAATCTGCCTGATTCTCTGTGTTGAAGTGTGGACCAGGTGCAGAAAAGGATGAGCACCCTGAGTTTCTGCAGCACAGGGGAGAGCAGCTTGGGTGTTGCAGTGCTGCTGGTGGGTTTAGAGCACAGACTGCTAAAAAGGAGGGTTTGTTTTCACGGCTAAGCTGGCTCAATCCACAATGCCAAACTTGGGAGAGAGTTCCCTGCCCGTGGCAGAGAGGTTGGAACTGGATGATCCTTGAGGTCCCTTCCAACCCTGACAGTTCTGTGATGCTGTAGTCAGTTATGTCTGCAGCTCTCACTTTAAGAGTTGCAGCATCACTGCTGAGTGTTTCTAAATGAACACCCTGGGACTGCTCAGGTCTTTCATTACTCCATGCTGAGCCTTCAGTGGAGACACAATGACAGAGGTGCAGAAGGGGATGGTGTTTGATGAGCTAAATGCAGTGATGCAGGGCTTTAAGCAGGACTCTCAGGTAACCAAGCTGACTGTCCTTTTTGTGACACAGATGCCCTGGACCTTCAGGCACACTTGCATTTGCCCAGCTACAACAAATAAGCCTGAGTGCTTGGCTGTGACAGGAGCTCCTGCCAAACTTGCAATAGTCCTCACCCAGATCAAAGCATCACTGCCAGGAGCGTCCTGACAGTTGAAGAGTGTGGAGGCATTTGTGGCACAAAAGAAGTGATCAGGGAACCTTGCCCTGAGCAGTGAAGTGTCCTGCCCTTCTTGAACTGGGGAGCCCAGAACTGGACACAGTACTCCAGGTGTGGTCTCACCAGGGCAGAGCAGAGGGGCAGGAGAACCTCCCTAGACCTGCTGCCCACACTCTTCATGTACCGTAGGATGCCTTTGGCCTTGGCCACAAGGGCACACTGCTGGCTCCTGGATAACTTATTGTCCACCTTCCAGCAGGCAGCTGTCCTGCTGCCACCCAGGCTGACTGCTCTGTGTTCCCAGGTGCTGATTGGACACATCCTGAAGAAAATGAACAAGCAGACTTTCCCTGAGCACTGCAGCTTGTGCAAGGAGATCCTGCCCTTCACCGACCGCAAGCAGGCCGTCTGCTCCAACGGGCACATCTGGCTCAGGTGAGCTGTCCTGCAGGACATCCCCTTGGATGATTTAAACATCCTCAACTCAGACACCTGCTCCCGTTAGAATCACAGAATTGCTTTGGTTGGAAAAGTCCTCAGAGATCATCAAGTCCGAGCTTGAACCCAACACCACCATGGCCACTAAGCCATGTCCCCAAGTGCCATGCCCACAGGTTTCCTGAACAGCTCCAGGGATGGGGACTCCACCACCTCCCTGGGCAGCCTGTTCCAGCCCCTGGCCACTCTTGCAGCAAAGACTTTTTCCATGGTCTCTAACCTAATCCTCCCCTGGCACAATGTCAGGCCATTTCTTCTCATTCACCTTAGACTAGGGAGAAGAACCTTCCTGTAGGATCCCCACAGGTACTGGCAGGCAGCTCTAAGGTCCCCCCAGAGTCTTCTCCAGGCTGCACACCCCCAGCTCCCTCAGCCTATTCTCACAGTAGAGCTGCTCCAGCCCTTGGACCATCTTTGTGGCCTTCTCTGGACTCACTCCAGCAGCTCTGTGTCCTCCTTCTGCTGGGGACACCAAAACTGGAGGCAGTATTTGAGGTGAGGTCTCAGCAGAGTCAAGGGGCAGAATCCCCTCTCTTGCCCTGCTGCCTGCTCTCCTCACACAGCTGCCTTCTGGGCTGCACGAGGGCACTGCTGGCTCCTGGGGAGCTTCTCAGCACCCAGCACCTCCGAGTCTCTTTTTCCCAGAGCTGCTCTGAGCATTGCTGCCCTCACACACAGACAGCACTGGGGACAGAACCCAGCCAAGCAGAACATCACTCTTAGGTGTACAGGGACAGAACCCAGCTGCCAGTCAGCACACAAACCACATCAACCAAAGCTCTTGATAAACCTCTTGTCCTTTCCCAGGTGCTTCCTGACTTACCAGTCCTGCCAGAGCCTGGTCTACAGGAGGTGTTTGCTTCACGACAGCATCGCACGGCGACCCACCCCAGAAGGTACCCTGGGGGGCAGGATTGGGTGTTCATAGAATGGTTTAGCTTGGAAGGGACCTCAAAGCTCAGCCAGTTCCAACCCCCTGCCATAGGAAGGGACACCTCCCACTAGAACAGGTCACTCAAGGCCTCATCCAGCCTGGTCCTGAACACCTCCAGGGGGGTTGTGGAGCACAGAAGCACCGAACGTGATCTTTGATCACGTTCGGTGCTTCTGTGCTCCACAACCTCCCTGGGCAACCTGTGCCAGTGTCTCACCACCCTCACTGCAAAGAACCTTTTCCTAACATTCACTTTCAATCTCCCCTCTGCCACTTTAAACCCATTCCTCCTCATCCTGGCATTACAAGACCTTGTCAATAGTCCCTCCCCAGCCTTCCTGTAGGCTCCCTTCAGATACTGCAAAGCCACTCTAAGGTCTCCTCGAAGCCTTCTCTTCTCCAGGCTGCAGAGCCCCAACTCTCTCAGCCTGTCCTCATAGCAGAGCTGCTGCAGCCCTCTGAGCATCTTCGTGGCTCTCCTCTGGACTGGCTCCAGCAGTTCCATGTCCTTCTTGTGCTGGGGGCTCCAGAACTGCACACAGTACTCCAGGTGGGGTCTGAGGAGAGCAGAGTAAAGGGGGAGAATCCCCTCCCTTGCCCTGCTGCCCACACTGCTCTTGCTGCAGCCCAGCACAGGGTTGCTGTCTGGGCTGCACTCATCCTGCAGGCTCCTGTTGAGCTTTTCATCAGCCCAGACCCCCAGGGCCTGTTCCTCAGGGCTGCTCTCAGCCATTCCCCACCTAGCCTGGAGTTGTGCTTGGGATTGCACCCACCCAGGTGCAGGACCTTCCACCTGGCCTTGCTGAATGTCATGAGGTTGGCCTGGGCACACCTCTGCAGCCTGAGCAGGTCCCTGCCCTCTAGCAGGTTGACTGTGCACACAGCTTGGTACCATCTGCACACTTGCTGAGGCTGCACTGATTCCTCTGTCCATATCACTGACAAAGATGTTACACAGCACTGAATTCCTGGATTTTTATCTGCAAAGTGCCTGGAATTTTCACTGACTTTGCTCTTTCATGCAGCTGTCATATGGAGTGCTAAATGCTCTGCACCTCTCAGTGTCCTGTTGGTGTCCCTGCTTTAGTGGCACATGTGAAGTACAAAATAATGACTGCAGGAATTAATTTGGGAATGCTCCATTTTAATGAGAGCTGAATAAACAGAACCTGGGCTGGAGTGCTACAGCAAGTACTTTATATTCAGGTTGAACCTATTAGCATCCAGTTCTGCAAGAGCTGAGGGTCTGTGACATTCTCTTTCAGTGCAAGATGTATTGATCCAACACAGGGAAAGGAGCAGTTGGCACCTTGTTGGCTTAGGGCCCAGACCTGCCATAAGTACATCCTTCTGAGACAATGAGGCAGGCTGAAGGGGGAGGGAGCTTTTGGCTTTGCATTTTCAGAGCTTGAGGATGGAAAAACTGTGCAAGAAAATTGTTTTCCTCACAGCTGGTACACTTAAAAAACACAGTACAAGTTTGTCTTACAGTGTAGGGGACACTTTGCCTCTCCTCATTAGGGCAGATTTAGGCTGCACAGCAGGAGAAAGTTCTCTACAGTGAAAGTGGAGAAATACTGGAACAGGTTGCTCAGAGATGTGGTTGAGGCCCCATCCCTGGAGACATTCAAGGTCAGAATTGTCATGGCCTTGGGCAACCTGAGCTAGCTGGAGCTGCCCCTGCTGACTGCAGGGGAGTTTGGACAAGATGACCTTTGAGGGTCCCTCCCAAGCCAATCCATTCTGTGATTCTGTGTGGGTATTTCAGTCAACACTAAGGAGCAACCACATCACATCAGACCTCTGCAGGGAGAGGCTGTACACTGAATTCCCTGATATTGGAAGGGAAGAAAGAAATAGGAACTGTGGGCTGCATGATGCAAGAGCTCTAATTCCAGTTAAGGAGAGGGGGACACTGAATTTGTGGCATGGTGACCCTTATTTCCTCTGTAAGTCTTTAGATGAGTGTGTAGTGTTGGGCATGAACTCTCTCACCTCAGTTTTTCAGATGGCATTGGGTGGGAAGGGACCCTCAAAGGGCATCTTGTCCAGCCCCCCTGCAGGGAGCAGGGAGACCTATAGCTAAAGCAGGCTGCCCAGGGACACAGCCAGTCTGATCATGAATGTCTCCAGGGGCAGGGCCTCAAGCACAGCCCTGGACATCCTGTTTCAGTATTTTACCAGCATTTTCTGTCCCCTGCTGAAGTGGGATTTAAACTGACTGTACTTGAAATTCCAAGGCAGAAATGGAGATGGATTCCCCTCAACTCACTTCAATCCTGCATGGGCAACATAAACCAAACAGTTATCCTCAGACAGTTTGTGTGTATCTCAGGCAGCCTTCCTGTGCTCATCTCTGCCTCCAGCTTGAAACAATTTGTTTTCTTATTTGCAGATCCTGAATGGATCAAGAGGTTATTGCAAGGACCTTGCACCTTCTGTGATTCTCCTGTGTTCTAGAGGAAAGCTGCCTAAAGACTGAAAGCATTTTCTCTGCTGCAGAAGCTCCCTTCAGTTTGGAAGGACTTTACTGGAAGGGGAAGACATTGTCCACAGCCCTGTAAATAGAACATCAGAGGTTCTAGAAGCTCCTTAAGTCCAGAGCCCATTCCATGCTCCAGAAGCAGCAGGACATCTGGAAGAGGGAGTTGAGAAAGCAGTTTGGAACCACCCCATTGAGACGACAGCAGCTGGACACACTTCCTCCTACAGCGAGGGAAGGGAAGCCTTGGAGACACAGTGTGACCTGTCCTTTCTGCCCAGCAGCTCTGTGAGCTCCCCAAAGCTAGGAGAGGCACAGCAGAGCTGCCTCCTGAATGCTCTGGGTGGGTAGAGAAGGCTTCAGCTTGTGGTGCTCTGGTTTAACAAGAGCTGCCACTTGCTGCAGGTCATCAAACTGCCAATTTGTGGCTTGAATTTCTTGCAGAGTGAAGCTTTTGCCAATTTTCAGCCCTACAAAAAAAGAGGTTGGCTCTTGGGTTAGTGTCACCTGAAGGCTAGAAGTCTGCCTCTTGACTGTCCCACCAGCATTGCAGTCAGAAGGGTAACAGTGGCTGCCTGGGGTGAAAATGGATCAGTGAGAGTCACTTTGAAATGTAATAACGATGAGATTAGTAGCAGTGAGGTGAAACACTAATATTTATATCATCCCCAATGCTCCCAAGCCTCTTAGCCCACTTTCTGCTTCTAAACCAAGTTCTGACCACTTCTTAGACTTGCCAATGCAAGAGTTTCAAAGCCCTTGAGCAACAGAAATCACCAAACCCACCACCAACTTACCTAATTTTCAATTAATTGGGAGGCTCCCTCATTCAGGGAGGTCAATAACAGCTTTGACACCCAGTGACAGTTCCTCTCCTCATAATAATGCAGTGAAAAAAGAAAGAAATCAACCAAACCTCCCAAACTCCACTGTGGTTAACTTGGGACAAGTAAAGCACCTGCAGGAGGTCAGGGAGGGTGGTGAAATTCTATCACTGTGACCTTCTCATCGAGAGATTCAGAAACACACCAAGGGTAAAAGCTTCCACAGGGGGGTGGTGGAGCTGTTCTGGCACCTTGCCCTTCTCATCGAGGGATAAACACACGAGTGATGTAGCATCTCTGCCAGTGGAACTCACCAAAACCAGCCCCAGTTTACCTGATCTTCAATGATTTCAGAGGATCCCTCAGTCAGTAACTGAGATTAAGAACAGCTTTTGACTCCCAGTGACAGTTTCTCATAATGATGCAGTGAAAAACAACCAACCCCAAGTCCACTGTGGTTAACAGGTGACAGAGAAAGCTTCCACAGGGGCTGATGGAGGGTGGTGAAGCTCTTCTGTCACCTTGCCCTTCTCATCAAGAGATTCATGAACATACCAAGGGTAAAGCTTCCACAGGGGCTGATGGAGGGTGGTGAAGCTCTTCTGTCACCTTAACCTCATCAAGAGGTTGCTAAACACACCAGGGATGTAGCATGGCTGAGCCCAGAGGTCTGTTCTGCCTCTTCTCTGTCCTGTCAGATAAAATCCCACCACTTTGTTTTTTTTTTTTCTTTGGCATCTAGTTCCTGTGTGGAGCAGGAGAAACCTTTTGACCTTCCTATGCAGTGTTAGAGGAGTAATACCTCCAAAATGTGTGGGGCTTTTGGTACAGTTTGTCTTGTTAACCTAACCCCCACCTTGTCAAACCACCCAGAGTCAGTCTGTTACATTTTCTCACAGCACCAATATGCACAGGCAAAGTGTTGCCTTGTTTGTGATCCAGGACACTTCTAACTGTGGCTGAAGTGCTCTGTAGCTATTTGAGAGGTCAAAGAGATGCCCTGATGAGCATCAGGGCATGTATGAGTTGCTGCTTAACCTCCTTGGATTCAGAATGTGTTTGTTTTTTTTTTCCCTTCTTAACATTCCTCCACCTTGAGCAGAAGATTGGTTTTCAGCCACCATGAAACCAGCTCAGCTGGCCTTGCTGTTGGCTGTGCCATGCATTAAGCAGGGTAGAGCTTTGCCTGAGAGCAGCAGGAGCACCTTCACCTGTAACATAAAACTTGAGCCTTGTCTGTAAATATCCTGGGAAGTGACACCATCACTGTATTAAAGAAATGTTTAGTTTTTTATTGCTGTGCATTGCAAGTGGAAGTTCCTTCAGTGTGTCTGCAAGAGAGAGAAGAATGTAGCTTGTGCTAGCTCCTAGTAAAGCAAAGAGTAACCTCCAGAGCCAACGTGTCTGTGCTTTGGGGCCAGCACTCTACCTGGGGCTGCATTGGTCTTCTTCCCAGTGCTGATAGGGTTTGGGTTGAGTTGTTCTCAAGAAGGACACTGAGGGACTGGAGCAGGTCCAGAGAAGGGCAACAAAGCTGAAGGGTCTGGAAAGGAGCAGTTGAGGGAACTGGAGGTGTTTAGCCTGGAGAAAAGGAGGCTGAGGGGAGACCTTGTTGCTCTCTACAGCTCCCTGGAAGGAGCAGCTTCTGGTAGCAGCTAAGATGTGCTGCTTACACTATTAACAAGAATCATAGCACTATTGAGGGTGGAAGAGACCTTAGAGATCATTGAGTCCAACCACTCAAGAGTTTATCCCTCCTCCATCCAGGCTATCCAGGTCTGATGGCCAAGAAGAGCAGCTCTGAACTGTGCAGCTTCTAAGTACTTTCGTGCTAGAGGCAGTGACTTGAACTGAGGTGAAAGTTTGGGGTCATGGGGACCATGTCTTGGATATCCAACCTACAGCTCCTGCTCTGGAATGGGAGGCAGTGAGGTTTACCTTTATTTAGCTATGGGTTGGGCTCTTCCCATCATCAAATGCACTGGGTTGAAAGGGTCTAGAGGTCATCTTGTCCAGTCTCCTCCCTGCAGTCAGCAGGGACATCTCCAACTACAGCAGAGCCTACTCAAGACTGATCTTGAATGTCTTTAGGGATGGGTCCTCCAGCACCTTTCTGGGCAACCTGTTGCAGTGTTCCACCCTCCTTCACATCTCCTTTCCTTTTGTAGTTTCCCCCCAGCCTGTTTCTAGAGAGGAACTGTGATGGTTGCTAAAGCACACAGGAGGCAATAAGGAGCTCCCTGATTTTCTCACACTGCCCAGCTTTTGCAGTGGCTCATGCATCAGCAGTGCCTGCAGGCAGCACAGCACCATCCATTCTGGCCTCATTAAGGTTTTCTTGGCATGCAGGAACCCAAGGCAAACATTTCTAGCCCTAGTTAAGGCTTACAAATCACACTTGTGCTCTTGTGCCCTCGACTCACATTTGCAGCAGACCTGTTTGTACAAGTTTCATCTCTGAAACACCAAGAGAATCACAGAACCACTCAGGGTTGGAAGGGATCACAAGGAGCAGCCAGTTCCAGTCCCCCCTGCTATGGGCAGGGACACCTTACCCTAAATCAGACTGGCCAGAGCTTCATCCAGCCTGGCCTTAAACACCTCCCTGGGCAACCCATTCCAGGCTCTCACCACTCTCATGCCGAACAACTTCCTCCTCACATCCAGTTTGTATCTCCCCACCTCCAGCTTTGCTCCATTCCCCCCAGTCCTGTCACTCCCTGACAGCCTAAAAAGTCCCTCCCCAGCTTTTTTGTAGGCCCTCTCCAGATATTGGAAGGTCACAAGAAGGTCACCTTTGTGAGAGCCCTTCCTTGGTGAGCTGCCCACTTTAAGCAGCACTGGGCAGCCCTGCAGGCGCAACTGGAGGTGCAGCATCTGGAAGAGCAGGAAGAAGGGAGCCCACCCCTGCTCCTCAAAGCCCCCACCACAGAGCAGCTTGGGGGTGATCACTGAAGCTGTTGCTCTTGACCACATCTAAGCCCTCTGCAGCAGAGAGCTGTGCAAGGCCAGTCCAAGTTGTCTGCCAACAGGTTGTTCTCAAGGGGGCAGGATGATGGCTGTGGGTGTGGAAGGTCCTTCTTCATTCTGCCTTCCTGCACAAGTGCAGCTGGGTTTGCCAGCAAGAGCCCACCACGTGCCTGCTTCCTACTGACCATCATCATCATCAAGTGCTGGTTGGCATTTTACAACCTAGTTCATGCTGCTTATTGGATTCTTGCTGGCAGTCACCTTATAAGTGGGTAGTTAGCAGCACTCCAGCACTTAACAGCATAATAAACTTCAGACATTGCTACTGCAGAGCCACAAGTTCACGTTTTTGTAGCTGGAAGTAAGAGCAGCAGCAGCAGCTTGAGCCTCAGAGTGTGGCAGTCACAGCAAAAGGCAGCTTCATGGAAGCCCCTGGATGAAGTGCAAGGTGGGTTTGGGTCCTCAGTAAACAAAAGGGAAATGCTCAAGGTAGTTCCCAATCCTACTCCTCCCTTTCTGGTAGTTTCTGCATCTGAATGCACAGGTGGCACTGGCTGGCTGCACTCCAGGCTCACAATGAAGTGGGAAGGGTTTAACCAGAACTGGTACAAAGGTCTGCCTGGAGCTGCTCTGCTGGGAAACTGCAGAGGGGTTTGTAGGGATAGGATGAGGGCCAATGGCTTTGGGCTGAAAGAGGGGAGATGAGACTGGAAATTGGGAAGAAATTCTTTCCAGTGAGGGTGAGGTGGCACTGGCACAGGTTGCCCAGGGAGGTTGTGGATGCCTCCTCTCTGGAGGTGTTCAAGGCCAGGCTTGATGAGACCTTGAGCAACCTGGGCTGGTGGGAGGTGTCTCTGCATGTGGCAGGGGGATCGGAACTGGATGATCTTCAGGGTCTCTTCCAACCCAAACCAGTCTGGGATTCTAGGACATCTCAGCTTGGAAAGCTGCTTTTTTCTCTCAGTGTGGGTAGACACAGAATCAGGCAGGGTTGGAAGGGACCACAAGGATCAGCCAGTTCCAACCCCCTGCCATGGGCAGGGACACCTCACACTAGATCAGGCTCTCCAGAACCTCACCCAGCCTGGCCTTAAACATCTCCAAGGATGAGGCTTTCACCACTTCCCTGGGCAACCCCTTCCAGACTCTCACCACCCTTATGCTGAAGAACTTCTTCCTAACATCTAGTCTGAATCTCCCCATTTCCAGCTTTGTTCCAGCTCCTAAGCAGCAGCAAAGCAAAGGCAAGAATCCAAAGGAGGCAGCAAGGGAAATCTTTTGAGAGCTACAGTGTGTCCCTGCAGGGACTCTGCTGGAGGATTTGGTCTGAGGTGTTCACAGAATCCATAGAATGATGGAGGTTGGAAGAGACCTCTAGAGACCATCTAGTCCAAGCCCCTTGCTAACACAGGCATACCTAGATCATGTTGCCAGGATCCACTGATGGTGCTCAGGGACCACAGAATCACAGCAATCTTGAGCTGATCCTTCCACCATAGAGCACCAAAGGACCTCATGCTTGGGGCAGGTGGACATGAAAGTTTGTGGAACTGCTGCACACATCTTGCTGCTGAACTTGATAATTAGGATCATAACATATAGGCTATGGCACAACCTCCAAGCAGCCCTCTCCAGCAAGCACAGTGATAGAAATGTCCATTCCAGACCCGGGCAAGCTCCACCATAAGTAACACCTGGCCCCTGCTGCGTCCCCACCACCTCCTCTTTACTTTGTTTTCCCTCATTGCTCAACATTTGTTTTAGCAGCAGAAGATGCTAATAAAACCAAGCCCAAATTGGCTGAGCAAGTGTGGCATTCCAATTAGAAAAGCCTAATTCCTCCCTTCCACCCACTGAACCTTTTTGGTATTAAGAGGGCTTTGCTATGCAAAGTGATGCAGGGACTGTTTCATTTACAGTAATTAAATGAATGTCAATTGTTTTAGTTGTTTCTGAGGGAGAGTTCTACATGAGTATTAGCATGTTCTGCTAACCCTTACGTTCTGCACTTCAGGCCTGCTGCAAGCCCTTGGGGGTTGACCATTGACCTGAGACTCCAGAGCCAGGCATGCCAAGTGCATCTCAATGAGACCAGCTCTTTTCTCTCAGTTTCTATGGAACCAGCAGAGCAGAACTAATATAGAGCCTGCATATAGATGAAAGAATGAAAAGGGGGGGGGGGGGAGGAAGGGCTTTACAGCTAAATTAATTAAGCAGATGTACCTGTCTAATTAAAGATGCACTCTTCCTTTTGTACCCGAGCTGCAGTACAAACAGTATTTAAATGCACTCTCTCCCCATTTCATCTATCAAAATATTATGTGGGAGCACTCAGATGAAGGTGATATTAGCAAGATGAGCTCCCCATGTATTATTAATAGGAGGGCTCCCAATTATGCATGACTGCTGCAGCACATCTTTATAGCAGCAGCATAAAGCCTCCCCCCCTTCCAGCTGCCCAAGCAGGTTACCAAACAGCACATTTGTTACAGGTAAGGACTGGCACAAACACCTTGACAGGAGGGTTTGTGGCTGTGCCCTGTGAGCAGCTTCTGGTACCACGAGCTGGAATTTCACAGCACAACAGGCAGAGAGGACTCAGCCTGTACCACTGGTGCCAGAGGATTTGGCTTTCTTAGATTTCAAAGATCTTTACTCTGAGACTTTTAAAGCTGCCCTCAGGGCTGAGAAATCCAATTCCCAGTCAGCAACCCCCCTCAAAGACATGGAAAATTCTGACCCTCAGCTCTCTGAGCACAACAGAACATCCCCACAGTCATCTGGACCAGCAGCAGGCTTTGCCCATCGGAATTCACTCTACAGGTGTGAGGAGGAAAATTGGCCTGAACCTCTCTGCAGCTCTCCACACAGACCCAGACACACAGCATCAAAGGCAGCAACAAAGACCCAAACTCCTTTACAGCATCAGGATCAGAGAAGCCACCTAAAACCAAAAGGCTCCTGGAGATGTGCCTCCTGCAGCCTCCCACACAGGGTGCCAGGGGAAAGCTGAAGCTCCTCATCCTCTGCTCAAAGGGAGCTCACACAGAAACGAAAACCAGAGAGAGGCACAATAAAGGCATCAAACTCAGCACTCCTCTGAATCACAGCCACAGATCACAGATCTCTCCCCTTCCTCACAGCCACTGAGGAGCTGCATTCCCAGAGCAGAGCCTGAGCTGCCTGCTATCAGTACTCTGCTTCTCAGCAAGGAACCCCAGTTAAGACTTAGCTGAGCATTTTCTACAGCCAGAGCAAAGAAAAACTGGACACCAGCCTGCTCAAGCACAGCCCAGCCAGGCCAGCCACAGGCTGGGAACTTCACCCTCTAAGGAGAATCCAATTTATTAACTTACCTGCTCCTGCAGCTCTTTGCAGCCTTAACTGGGCTCTGCAAGTGAGGGCCCTGCAACTGCTTTTCTATGGCTCTGGAGATTGTTTCCAGCTGCTCTGAGTCTTCCTGCCCAGGGGATTATGTTAATTATTGTGCTGCTTTTGCTTGCTCTGGTTTTTTGTTAAGTGAAACTTCTGTTTCTTGATTGCAGCTGCATTCTACACTTGCTAAGACTCTCTAGGATCCAATCCTTTTTTTATCTACAAGCTGAAAGTTTTGCTTTCAGCTCTTAAGAGTGCATGAAAAGCTCAGTCTCAAGTCAAGGCAGTGTAAAGGTGGTCAGTGCACCTGCAGAGTGGCCTGTCAGAACTTTGAGGGTTGGGCTAGATGATCTTTCAAGGTCCCTTCCAGCCCCTGACATTCTGTGTGTGAACTTTTAAAAGCCACCTGAGTTAAGAAAGGAGGAAAAAAAAACCTCTGCAGGCCAGCTCCAAAATGCTGCAATTGTCCTTGGGGAAGAGGCACTGCAGTGCAGATGCTGTGGGGTCTCCTTCTATGGGGACTTTCAAGGCCTGTCTGGATGTGTTCCTCTGTGATCTGTGTTAAGATACTATTGTCCTGCTCTGGCAGGGAGGTTGGACTCAATGATCTCCTTGGGTCCCTTCCAACCCCTAACATCCTGTGATCCTGTGATCCTGTTTTGGGTTTGTCTTTGCTTGCAGCAGAGTGTGGCAGGCAGAGCCTGTGTGGTTTTAGTGGAGAGCAGGAGGAGCAGAATGGAGACACAAACACATCTCATAGCTTTAATGCTCCAGCTTGGCTTCCTGGGCATGACACAGGTAAGACAAAAGCACTGCTCACTGAATCACAGGGTCAGGAAAAGATGTTGGAACCAATCACAGCAACTTCCCCGGCCCCAGGGCTTCACACCTGGGACCACTGAACGCTGAAACACAGCACAATGCCTCACTCCCTGCACTTCACCCTGCCTTGGTGAGCTTCAGGTTGAGCACAGCTTGGCTGAACCCTTCAGAGAACCTCTCAACGTAGGGACCCCACTGCAAGCACTCCAGGGAGAAGGTTAAAGTCAGCTCTTAGCAATTACAAGGGGGTTAATTTCCTGCGTGGCAGGGGCTTAATGATGCAGCTCTCTATGAACTCAAAGATAACATGAGGGTCTTGGTCAGCATTGACATAAAAGGCATCTGGATAGAAGTCCTCCAGCAGTTTGATGTTCCTGGAGTAGGCTTCCACACGCCTCTGGATACTCTCTTCTGTGTCCCTTGGGTGCTGCCTGAGCCGGGCTTGGATCTCTGGGGTGGGAGCTGGTCTGAACATGGTGTGGTACCTGCAGGAGAAAAGCAAATGCCACTGCTTTGGCTGAAGTCAAGGCTTAGTTGCTGAAGATCACTGCCTGTGCTGGCTTGAGGCTAACTGGAACATTTTAATGAGAAGAAATAAGAGTATAGGCTGTGAAAAAGGAAACAAAGATGATGGCTGCTGCACACAGAAGCTTGCTGAGACATCAAACACAAGGACACAAACAGTCCTGTGTGCAGTTCTGCAGCCCCCAACACAAGCAGGACATGGAACTGTTGGAGCCAGTCCAGAGGAGGCCACCAAGATGCTCAGAGGGCTGCAGCAGCTCTGCTCTGAGGACAGGCTGAGAGAGTTGGAGCTCTGCAGCCTGGAGAAGGCTTGGAGGAGACCTTGGAGTGGCCTTTCAGGATCTGAAGGGGGCTACAGGAGGGCTGTGGAGGGACTATTGACAAGGTCTGGTAATGGCAGGATGAGGAGGAATGGGTTTAAAGTGGCAGAAGGGAGATTTAAGTTAGATGTTAGGAAAGGTTCTTGACAGGGAGAGTGCTGAGACACTGGCACAGGTTGCCCAGGGAGGTTGTGGAGCACAGAAGCACCAAACATGAACACCTCCATCCAGTCCAACCCCCTGCTTTAGCTGCCCAGAGAGGTTGTGGAGTCTCCTTCCCTGGAGACTTTCAAGCCCTGTTTGGATGTGCTCCTGTGTGACCTGCTCTGGGTGAACCTGCACTGGCAGGGGGTTTGGATTTGCCCTCCAGAGGTCCCTTCCAACCCCTACCATTCTGTGGCTCTATGAGTCTATAACCAAGCAGAGGTTGCAAATCCACAGCAGTCCCAGCAGGTGTTTAGAAGGTATTTGGTTGTCACTTGTTGCCTGAGGTGCAGAAGGCAGCAAACATGAAGGACAGTGGTGGCACAGGGCAATGTGGCTGCCAGTGAGATGAGCTCCACGATGCAGAACCTGATCCCACAGTGACCCAAATGAGTTTGCTCTACTGAGCAGGAAACATTAATATCTCAGCAGACAGAACCATCACAGGGACTGGGGGAAGTCAAGTGCAGCAAGTTTGGCATTTTCCCCAGCTGGGGAGCCTTCAAAATGCCTGTGGGAACATCTGAAAACCATCTGCACTTTGGCTAGGCCTCAGACATCTTCCCTCAGAGCTATTTCACCAACTGCTTCTGTGACCATGAAACTCTTAGACCTGGGCTCCTTTCTGCTGGGGACCTCAGGCTCCAAGGGGTCCCTGTGCCCTGCTCTGAGCAGAGGAGCAGGAGCAGCTTGGTACCTATGAAGGTTTTCATTTGGCTTTTAAAGAATCCCTAAGCAAGAGTCCAACACTCCTGAGCTCCTTTAGGTGGAGTCTGCCTGCTGCTTTCATCTCACTGGCAGCCTTGGAAGCTGCTCAGCACCAGGCAGTAGGAAGCTGCTCAGCACCAGGCTAACCTTTCCCCAGTGACAGGATCAGTCCTCCGCTGAGACAGCCGCTCCAGGATGGATTCATAGGGCAGGTGAAAGAAGAAGACCCTGTGGAGAACAGAAGAGTTGAGGGCATTAACACCCTGAGAACACCACTTGTGACCTTCAGAGTGTGAGTTAATCCTTCCTCAGATGAATGGAGCACACACAGATGAATGGAGCACACACAGATGGAAGGGGCACAACCCTGACACCTGCAGTGTGTGCACAGGACCTCTCTGCCCTGGTTCAAGCTCATCAAGGCAGAAGCTCTTTGGCACACATTATATGTGGGACTTCATGGCCAGTACAGGGTGGCCATGAGTCCCTGGGCATGCTGCTGTGGGTGACCCTGCTGTAGCAGGGGCGTTGGACTGGATGACCTGCAGAGATCTCATCCAATCTCCACCACTCGGTGACTGTGACCATTCTGTGACATCAGTGACTGAAAGGCAGCAGGAGATGATCTCTGTCACATCTCATAGAACCATAGAATTAACCAGGTTGGAAGAGAGCTCCAAGCTCAGCCAGCCCAACCTAGCACCCAGCCCTGCCCAACCAACCAGACCATGGCACTAAGTGCCCCAGCCAGGCTTGGCTTCAACACCTCCAGGCACAGCCACTCCACCACCTCCCTGGGCAGCCCATTCCAATGCCAATCACTCTCTCTGACAACAACTTCCTCCTAACATCCAGCCTAGACCTGCCCTGGCACAGCTTGAGGCTGTGTCCCCTTCTTCTGTCCCTGGCTGCCTGGCAGCAGAGCCCAACCCCACCTGGCTACAGCCTCCCTGCAGGGAGCTGCAGACAGCAATGAGCTCTGCCCTGAGCCTCCTCTGCTGCAGGCTGCACACCCCCAGCTCCCTCAGCCTCTCCTCACAGGGCTGTGCTCCAGGCCCCTCCCCAGCCTTGCTGCCCTTCTCCAAACACCTTCCAGCACTCCTCTTGAACTGAGGAGCCCAGAACTGGATTCACTCACAATCCAGCAGCTTCCTCTCAACTTCCTCTGGATCCAGCTTCTCAACTCCCCCAGCAAATGCCATCCCAGAGCACACAACACTGCTGCTGCTCTGGTCGAGGGCAGAAAAAGCCTCCTGAGCCCAGCCACACCAAACTGGGGCTGTGTGGACTGCTGTGCCCACCTCACACTGCCTCCTCCCTGACACTAGAATGGCCCTGTTCATTTTACCTTCTAATTCAAAGGCTCTTCAGGAGAAAGTTCTCAACAAAGTGCTGAGCAAGGAGCAGATGTGAGCCCCCTGCCCTCAGCTGCACAGAGCTCACATTCAGTGATGAATTCACAGAGCCATGATTCCTGCTGGAGAAGCCCCTCAGGGTCACCAAGCCCAACCCATATCCCTACTCTACAAGGTGCACTCTCAGCCATAGCCCCAAGCACCACATCCAAACGACTTTTAAACACATCCAGGGTTGGTGACTCCAGCACCTCCCTGGGCAGCTCATTCCTGTCCCTGACCACTCTTGCTGGGAAAACATTTTCCCTAATGTCCAGTCTGAACCTACCCAGTGGCAGCTTGAGGCCATTCCCTTTTGTTCTCTCACTGATTAGCTGTGAGAAGAGCTCAGCACCAACCTCTCCACAGCCTCCTTCCAAGTAGCTGTACATAGCCATGCGGTCTCCCTTCAGCCTTCTCTGTTTCACACTAAGCATCCTCAGCTCCCTCAGTTGCATCTCATCAGATTTATCCTCCAGGCCCTTTTCCTGCTTCCTTGTCCTCCTCTGCACTGATTCCAGCACCTCCACATCCCTCTTGCAATGAGGTGCCCAAAACTGAACACAACACTCAAGGTGTGGCCCCCGCAGAGCAGAGTCCAAGGGGACAATCCCCTCCCTGCTCCTGCTGGACAATTCAGATCACCATAAAGAGGGAAGCTGCCTTTGAGAACTTTGGAAAAGAAACTTGCAGGCAGCAAGCAGAGCCCAAAGGCTGTCAGCCCTTCCTCCTTCACATCACCCCTCCTCCTGCCTGCTGCCTTCAAGGCCAGCCTTCCTCTTTTCCTTTTTGTCTGCCTCTCACAGAAGATGCTGTTTGCTTTAGACATCACCAAAGGAACATTTTACACCGCCTGGGTGGGATCAGACCAGATGAAAGGCTGAGCTTCCCCTTGGCATGCAGATAGCAGATTACTCAAATCCCTTGTAGGATTTAAAGTTATGAAAATCATCTCTCTCTTCAAATGTTTACAGGTAATGACTTCTACTCACACCGTGGTAACAAAACAACAGCCAGGAAATAAAACATTCAAGATCTCAGAGATTCCAAAGACAAGGAAAAAGAACAACACTTTCAAGACTCTTTTATCCCTTACACTCCTAACATTTTGTTTCCCTTTGTTTCCCTTGCCCAACAATGGCACCAAAACGTGATTGTCACAACAGGTAAGGGCTGCTGATGTGCCTCAAGATGAATATTCTAGCAGAGAGAGGAGCGGTGTTTACGCAGCCCTGATAATTGATACGGCTCCCTATTAGCGCCTGACACAAACCAACCCACCCAAGGATCACATCCTGCCGTATCAAGGAGGCTTTGTGGTGCCTCCTGAGTTGCTAACTCAAAAAAAAAAAAAGAAGTCTTCTGCTGTTTGAAACGCAGGAAGCCTGGAAAAAAAACAACAAACCCAAACCAACAAACCTCCACTTAAAAAAGCTGCCAAGAGAATGAACTCTGAAAGGCTTCTCTGAGCCTCCCTTCTCTTTCGTACCAGACGCCTCTTATTAGCCAGCTTGGTGTCACCACTGAAGAGGAGTGCAGAGGGAAGGTGGAGGGAGAGTGGAGCCATCCCTGCTGATGTGGATGTATTTAGCTATCTATACCCATACATATCCTTATGTTTATTTCTTTTCATTTGGGCAGGCAGAGAATGTGCTCTGCGGCAGCACAGACTCCTCACCCCACGGTCCTGCCGCTGGGATGTGGGATGTGGGATGTGGGATGCTTTACCCTGCCAGGCAAAACACCTCCTGCAGATAAGAGGAAACGACACTCCCCAAGGCTGTCAGTTTAAAACTGCTCAGAAGCAGGGAAAAGAGGAAGGAAAAAAAAAGATGAAGGGGAAAGGCAGTGACAGAGCTGGAGTCTAGACTTAAAATACTTCCAATTAGAAAAGCTTTATCATCCTTTTGAAGGAGACACATACCACACACAGTCTATTATGCAGCCCCAGGAGGTTTACTCACATGAGTAAAACCTATTTACATCTCCCTGTGAAGTGTGAGCCTTGGCTGGATGACACAACTCCTCCAGCTCCTCCTGGGACTGCGCAGCGACATTTCACCCAGGTCCCTCTCTCAGGCCTCTGTGACTCTGAGCACACAACAAGCTTGACCCTCCAGATGTCCAGGTAAGAGCTTTGGTGGGTTTCTCTTGGAAATCACAGGGTCCCAGCATGCTGGAGGTTGGAAGGGACCTCTGGGGATCATCCAGTCCAACCCTGTGGGAGAGCACTCTCCCTAGGCAGGGCATGAGCTGTAAACATCTGAGCTCATGCTGCGAACTGTCCTTGGGCTGTCTGGGCCCCAGGACAGTAAGCTGTAAACAATGAGCACCCCACGCACACCTGCAGGGGGCTGAGCTTGCCGTCCCACGGGGTGGACACCAGGGGATTGACTGACCTATGGATACCTTGTTTATAACTCTGAACCAATCTGTACCTTCCACAGATGTAAACCTTAGCTGGTTGTGCACACCTCTGCTAAAGGGCTATAGAAGCTGTTGCACCTCCTGAATAAAGCTGTACTGCACTGCACTGACCATAAGGCTGCTGGCAGCTGAGTCCTCCTCAGTACCCCGAGCGATTCTCGGCCTCCCCGGCGGCCTGCCACCCGCACAACCCCTCTGCTCACGCAGGGGTACCCACAGCAGTTTGCCCAGGGTCACAATGGCCAGATGGGGTTGGAGTCTCTGCAGGGAAGGAGACTCCACAAGCCCTCTGGGCAGCCTGCTCCAGGCCTCCAGCACCCTCACAACAAACAACATTCTCCTGCTCAGGTGGAACCTGCTGGGTTCCAGTTTGTGCCCATTGTCCCTTGTCCTGTCCCTGGGCACCACTGACAAGAGCCTGGCCCCATCCTCTTGCCCTCCACCCTTTAGCTCTTGCTGAGCATTGCTCAACTCCCCTCTGGGGCTGCTCTTCTGCAGGCTCTCAGCCCCAGGGCTTTCAGCCTTTGCTCCTCACAGAGCTGCTCCAGACCCCTCAGCAGCTTTATAACCTCCTGCGGACTCTCTCCAGCAGTTCCCTGTCTCTCTTGAACTGGGGAGCCTAGAACTGATCCCAGTACTCCAGATGTGGCCTCACTAGGGCAGAGTAGAGGGGAAGCAGAACCTCCTTCAACCTGCTGCTGACCACATTCTTCTTAGAAGAGGGATCTACACCCACAACCTTGACCTAGCATTTACAGCAGTAACTGGAGCAGCTCCCTGCCAGGGCTGGATTCATCTCCAGGCAGAGCTTGGCCCCTTTCACATACCAAGTGTAATTTTTTTGACACAAATGCATCCTCTGTAAAGCTCCCTTTAGGAATCAGCCAGGCTTTGTATGTTGTAATGTGTCACAACTTCTATCAAGGGGAAATATGAAACAAGATGTCATCAGAACTGGTAGACAGGGAGGTGAGAAAACACAGCCTCATATCAAAGAATACTACATTATCCTGCTGGATTAGCATCTAGTGCAGCTTCTCTTTCAGAGTTGGCAAGCTGTTAGCTCAGCTCCTCAACAGGTGAATGTCAGCCAGCAGCATCGTGAGGCACAGCCTGGGGAGGCACCAAGAATCCTCCCTTCTTCCCCCCACGAGCTCAGCATCTACCCAGCAGCAACCCAAACCCACTGGGAACCTGCTAGAAATTGGTGCTCTGTGGGGTGTGACTCTGTAGAGCCTCTTGGGCCAGGTCTGCAAGAGAAATGCATCCCTAGGTGGAATCACAGACTCATAGACTCATAGAATGGGGAGATTCAGACTGGATATTAGGAAGAAGTTCTTCAGCATGAGGGTGGTGAGAGCCTGGAATGGGTTGCCCAAGGAGGTGTTGGAAGCCTCATCCGTGGAGGTGTTTAAGGCAAGGTTGGATGAGGCTCTGGACAGCCTGATCTAGTGTGAGGTGTCCCTGGCCATGGCAGGGGGGTTGGAACTGGCTGATCCTTGTGGTCCCTTGACTGATGCTATGATTCTATGATTTTGGGCAGAAAAGGCCTTATCAAGTCCAGCCATAAGATCACAGAATGGTCTGGGTTGGAAGGGACCCCCAGAGGTCAGCCAGTCCCATCCCCTCTGCAGTCAGCAGGGGAATCCTCAACTAGCTCAGAGCCCTGTTGAACCTCATCTTGAGTACTTCCAGAGATGGGCCCCAAACATCTCCCTGAGCACCCCATCAACTCAACTCCACCATGGCCACTAAATCATGTCCCCATGCCATGTCCACATGGTTTTCTGAAGTGCCACTGAGTGGCAACAGTGCTGCTAGATGCAGGCCAGAAGCTAAGTGATGCAGCAGCAAAGCTCCATCCTCTCTCCTTTGCTCTCTGTCATAGAATCATAGAATCAAGCAGGTTGGAAGAGAGCTCCAAGCTCCTCTAGCCCAACCTAGCACCCAGCCCTGCCCAATCAACCAGACCATGGCACTAAGTGCCCCAGCCAGGCTTGGCTGCAACACCTCCAGGGATGGTGACTCAACTCCCTCCCTGGGCAGCCCACTCCAGTGCCAATCACTCTCTCTCTGTGTGAGAGAAGGTCCAGTCCTGCCAGGTACCTTTCACAGACAATAAAACTGGGAGCACAAATGTTAAAAGGGAAAAAAAATCTTGAGTGAGAATCCTTCCCCTTCCCCTTCCTCTTCCTCACTGTACTTGACATTGCTTACCTCATCTCCTGCAGCTTCAGCTACACCAGAGAGACCAAATCCCACCAAATCAATAATGCTGGTGGCACCTTCCCTGTGTACCCAGTCAAGTGAGAACCAGGCACTTTAGGATGATGATGAAATACATAAGGCCCCTAACAGCTGGAGCAGAACATTGTTTTCCTAGCAGCCATCTGGCATTCCAAAAGGCTTTTCCAATCACTTCTGGCTTCTGACTGTTCAAACAGCACTGTCTGAGATCCTAGAGACCATCCTGATGGCTTCCTTTCACCAACAGAGAGAGGAGAAGGTAAAAGTGTGGGTGGCAGAAGATTTCTTTCATGCCTGATCATGAGACAGCAGTTTGGGGCAAAAGACAGTAAGGGAAGGGAGGGGTTTTTGAGCTCCACAGCAGCATCCACCTAATGCTGAGCTGTGCTGGTTCCAGATGGTAACCAACCCACTTAATCCAAGTTATTAACAACTGACAGTGCCCAGAGCTGTCCTCGGGAGAGTTGCTCTGGTGGAGTTTCCTGCTCTGTGGAGATAATGTCACTGATTGAAAGCATCTCCAACAGACAAATGAGGAGTGCTGCTGTAGGACAAGCAGGTGCTGTGTGCCTGGATTCTGGCACCACAGAGCTAGGGATGAAGGCACACTCCTGCCACTGTCTTGCCAGAGAACTAAAGCTCTGCCTACAAGCCACAACCTTCCACCCACTTTGGGTCTGCAACCTCACCATAGGTCTTTTTAGCAGGCTGACCTAGATGGATGAAGGATGTTGACTGTTCCAGACCTGAGCCTGTTTCCTTAGGTCAGCTTCTCACCCATGGCATTTCCCATTACCTGGGGTTGCTCTGCAATGACACTGGTGCAGGGGAGCCCAAAGCTGAGCCCCTTGGGAAAAGTTGGGAAACAGAGAGGTGGAGTTCATAGAACCATAGAATCAACCAGGCTGGAAGAGAGCTCCAAGCTCAGCCAGCCCAACCTGGCACCCAGCCCTGCCCAATCACCCAGACCATGGCACTAAGTGCCCCAGCCAGGCTTGGCTTCAACACCTCCAGGGACAGCAACTCCCCACCTGGGCAGCCCATTCCAATGCCAATCACTCTCTCTGGGAAGAAGTTTAGAAGAGTTGTTCAGCCTGGAGAAGAGAAGGCTCCAGGGAGACCTTCTGATGACCTTTCAGTACTTAAAGGTGCCAGCCAGAACGCTGGGGACAGTCTTGAGCAGGGCTTGTTGTGACAGGACAAGGGCTGATGGTTTGAGCTGAAAGAGAGATTCAGCCTGGAGAGGAGCAAGAAATTTCTCACACTGAGGATGGTGAAACTCTGACCCAGGTTGCACAGAGAGGTGGCAGAAGCTCCATCCCTGCAGATGAGGTTGTTTGGGACTCTGAGCAACCTGCTCTAGTTGCAGATGTCCCTGCTGACTGCCAGATGAGCTTTAAAGGTCCCTTCCAACCCAAACCAGGCTATGATTGTATGATGAAAGCTAATTGAGGTCAAACCTTGCTTGCATCTAAGGATGAAAAGCCAATGCAGTGTGACAGCTGAGACAGGTCCTGACTCCTTAGCTGGGCTTCTGAACCAGATTCATAGCTTGATAGAATGCTTTGGGTTGGAAGGGACCTTAAAGATCATCCAGTTCCAACCCTCCCTGCCACGGGCAGGGACACCTTCCACTAAACCAGGCTGCTCAAGGCCTCATCCAATCTGCTTGTGGCTATCCCTGGCCCAGATCAAGCCTTGCCATAAAGTAAAGATGCTTGAATTAAACCCCCAAACTACCAAACAACCATCAGCAGACAACAGTCTGGAGAGGAGAAGGCTCCCAGGTGACCTTATTGTGACCTTTCAGTATCTGGAGAGGGCCTACAAAAAAGCTGTGGAGGGACATGTCAGGGAGTGATAGGACTGAGGGGAATGGAACAAAGCTGGAAATGGGGAGATTCAGAGTGGATGTTAGGATGAAGCTGTTCAGCATGAGAGTGGTGAGAGCCTGGAATGGGTTGCCCAGGGAGGTAGTGGAAGCCTCATCCCTGGAGGTGTTTCAGGCCAGGCTGGATGAGGCTCTGGACAGCCTGCTCTAGGGTAGGGTGTCCATGCCCATGGCAGGGGAGTTGGAAGTGGCTGATCATTGTGGTCCCTTCCAACCCTGACTGATTCTATGATTAACACTGAGCCACTTCATAATGCAGCACTTAAACTTTTGAGCTGAAACAGCAGCTTTCCATATAGCAAGTTATTAATCTTTACTGTGGCTTCTTGACTCCTATATACCTTCCCCTCTCTCAGGCAGGTACCAGCTGCCATGTTCCAATTCTCCACACTCTGCAAAGACAAAAAATAAAAGACAGAAGAGAAGAAAAAAAGATAGAAAAAAAGGAGGCCCCTGCTGGCCAATTCCTGTTCAAAATGGTGCATAATTGATAGTGGCAAATCTACCCCAGCTGTGCCTAAAACCTCTCCAGGGGCAAGAAAAACACTCTCTGTGACTGTCATTAACTACTAAATTAGCAACTGCTCCTGGCAGTTTACAAAGTACCACATCAGTCTGCTTTAAAGCAAAGGAAAAAACCCAACCACTAAGCCAAGAATGTGGAGATCAGAGGCCTGTGTGATGTCCAACTTGCAGCAAACTTTGCTGGCTGGGCTTTGAGAGGTCCCCAGCAAAAGGGGAGCAAAAGGAAATAGAAAGGAGACAGCAAGAGAGAGAGAGAGAATAAAATCGTTAAGGCTGGCAAAGAGCTCTGAGATGGTCAAGTCCAACTCTTAACCCAACAGTGTCACCACGAAGCCATCTCCATAAAGGCCATACCTGCACATTTGCTGAACACCTCCAGGGATGAGGACTCTGCCATCTCCCTGGGCAGCCTGTTCCAATCCCTGAGTGCTCTTGCAGCAAAGAAATTGTTCCTCATCTCCAACCCAACCCTCCCCTGGTGCAACTCGAGGCCATTTCCTCTCATCCTGCTGCTTCATACAAGGGAGAAAGACTCTGACCTCACTCCAACCTTCTTCCAGGTTGTGAAAACTGACCACATCTTTTGTTTTTAGAAGCTGTGATGGATGAAATGGTTCTTAACTCTCATTTATGGAAGAAGCTGTTGGGAGGTTTTATTTATAGATTCATTGAATGGTTTAGGTTGGAAGCAACCATAAAGATCTCCCAGTTCCAACCTCCTGCCACAGCCAGGGACACCTTCCATTAGCCCAGGTTGCTCCAAACCTCATCCAACCTGGCCTTGATGTCTTTTAAATTCTGAGATATCTTCTGATGAAAGATGAAAGCTTGACTCTATTCAGAGAAGTGATTTCAGCCTCTAGGTTTTGACCAAGAGGGACAACACATTGCAGCAACACTGAGACCCAGGTTANGCAGCAGAGGAGGCTCAGGGCAGAGCTCATTGCTGTCTGCAGCTCCCTGAAGGGAGGCTGTAGCCAGGTGGGGTTGGGCTCTTCTGGCAAGCAGCAACAGAACAAGAGGACAGAGCCTCAAATTGTGCCAGGGGAGGCCTAGGCTGGATGTTAGGAGGAAGTTGTTGGCAGAGAGAGTGATTGGAATGGGCTGTCCAGGGAGGTGGTGGAGTCCCCATCCCTGGAGATGTTTAAGAGGGTATTGGATGAGGCACTTAGTGCCATGGGTTAGATGATCAGAAGGGTTAGGTGCTAGGTGGGGCTCAGTGATCCTGAAGGTCTTAACCTGGTTAATTTGGTGATTCTGTGCTCTGCTCCCTGAGCTCCTGCAGTGCCCCATGTGATGAGAAGAGCTCTCCCCACATCCTGCATCTCTCTTTTCAAATGGGTGCATTTCTGTCCAGTAGCTACAAAAGGCAGCTAAGTGGGGCATGATTCCCAGGACATGGCTTCTGGCCAGGCAGTGAGATGAACACCATCCTGTGGAGCTGCAGATGCTCCTTCCCTCCAGCAGCAGTGCTGAGTGATGACTCTGGTAGATGTTTGCCACCCAGCAGTTAGACGTGCTCAGCCTCCACCAGCCCAGACAGCCAAGGTGGCTGGGTCCTTCCTGCATCCCACCCTCACTAGACTGGCATCCCAGCAGCATCACAGGGAGTGCCCTGCCAGCTTCTGCAGGGGGAAGAGGTGCAGCCCTGCTGGGTAGCAAGGGCTGGCTGGATTACAGAGCAATGGCCTGGAGCTGGTGTAAAGCAAAGTGAAACCTCATTGCTCTCTATAACTCCCTGAAGGGAGGTTGCAGTGAGGTGGGGGTTGGCCTCTTCTCCCTAGTATCAGATGATAGAAGGAGAAGAAATAGTCTCAGGTTGTGCCAGGGGAAGGTCATGTTGGAGATGAGGAAAACTTTGCTGCAAGAGTGGTCAGGGATTGGCACAGGCTGCCCAGGGAGGTGGTGGAGTCCCCATCCCTGGAGGTGTTCAAGAAATGAGTGGCCACGGCACTTGGGGAGATGGTTCAATGCCCATGGTGGTGTTGGGTTGGGGGTTGGACTGGATGATCTTAGAGGTCTTTTCCAATCCAAACTGTTCCCTCTGCAGGCTCACACCACCAAGAACCCCAAGCCTTGTGGCAGCCAGAGCCATTCCACACCACAGCGGTCTGAAGAGCTCTGGGCTGTGTAAGCCCTACCTAGGCACAGTGAAAGGCACACAGAGGCAGAGCAAATGTTTCCATTCTAAGGGCTTCAGTGCCTATTTAAGCTCCATCAGAAGGCAACAGCAACTCTTTCCAGATGTCTTAAGTAGCTCAGCTGCATCAGCAGCTCCATTCCAAACCGCTTTACATCTCTCCCCTCATTCCTATTCCTTGCCTCCTCCTTCCTCTCTGCTGTTATTGCAGCGTCTCTGCATTCCCCCTGGGGTTGGCTCCAGCGGTGCTTTGTGAATCACAGAGTAAGATGGCAGCCAGCACTGCTTCAGAGTACCTTGGCTGGCACCGCTTCCACTCCCTGCAAGGTTAATCAGAGGCAGGCACAGACAATCGAAAGCCTCTGCAGCCCCAGATGCCTGAGGTCAGGAACCTGAACCCTCTTCCCCAAACGCAGCCCCTGTGTTCCCTTCCATACCTTGCAGCCTTCCCCTGCAATGATTAACTTCTGCAAAGCAAATCTGGAGCAGAGCAAGAACTCCAGGGTTAAGCACTGGCAAACTCATCTCAGAACTGCTGCCTCTGCTACCTGTCTGCTGCTTTTCTCTCTAGCACCTCCTGCTCCCAACGTGGCAACTTCCCTTCCTTTAGGCAACAGAGGGAATCCAATTGCTGGCAAATGCTGCTCCTCCAAAACACTACGTTAAACCCCCTCCCCCCCCCCC
>WAAF01004993.1:17697-43471 GCA_013400475.1 Tricholaema leucomelas | reverse complement strand
CCAGGCAGAAAGGGACCTGGGGGTGCTGCTACATAATCGCTTATCNGGGGGTGTGCAGCCTGCAGAAGAGGAGGCTCAGGGCAGACCTCATTGCTGTCTGCAGCTATCTGAAGGGAGGCTGTAGTCAGGTGGGGTTGGTCTCTTCTGCCAGGCAAGCAGCAAGGGAACAAGGGGACAGAGTCTGAAGTTGTGCCAGGGGAGGTCTAGGCTGGATGTTAGGAGGAAGTTGTTTCCAGAGAGAGTGATTGGCATTGGAATGGGCTGCCCAGGGAGGTGGTGGAGTCACTGTCCCTGGAGGTGTTGAAGCAAAGCCTGGCTGAGGCACTTAGTGCCATGGTCTGGTTGATTGGCCAGGGCTGGGTGCTAGGTTGGAGTGGCTGAGCTTGGAGGTCTCTTCCAACCTGGTTGATTCTGTGATTCATTAACTAAAGCAGTCATCCTGAGTAAGAATCGTAGAATAAGTGAAGTGGAGACAGCCTCTAAGATCATGGAATCATCAAGTGCCTAAGAGCACCATGGCCACTAAACCACGTCCCAGAGTGCTATCTCTACACCTCCAGGGATGATGACTCCCTCCTATCTGAACAAATTGGTGTTATTGAAGATCTGCCTCAGAATATACTTCAGGGAAGTTAAAAGCTGTCATTGTTTAGCAAAGTAGGAGTCTATTCACACGACTCCTTCTCCATGTCCTTCAGCCAGGCCCCAAACAAAGCATGGCATTGAGAGGCTTGCTCCAACTCAGTAAAAGCACTTTTTTGCCCCTCCACTGACATTCACAGAGCTTGCAGCATGCAGAAAAAAGGGAGTGAGGTATCCATATAGAACCTATCCTTCAGACCACAGGCCCTCATTAGCAGAGCAGGATGAGTAATAGGTCTCCTGGTTCCTTGGTCCGCCTGAAAAATGACACCCCCCAAAAACAATGCTTTGGAGGTCAACCAATTCATTTTGAGCCAAGTGAGAGTGCTTCATTTTACCCAAAAATGAACAGTTCAGCTTCTGCACACAGTTGATTTTTTACTTTCTTTTTCCAAAGCCCTGAACAATTTGTTCTCACTGAAGCAACCCAAACACAAGTTACTCCCTGTGCTGGCACCACGTTTCCAAACTGCCCAACTCAAACCCCAATCTGCTTCTCTAGACCTCTGCAGTTGGTTAAGGTTCTTAGAAACCCAGATGACCTGTGCTAAAGCTCCACAGCCTCCAACTAACCTCAGCAGTCTGCTCAAAGTAGATGCAGGGCTGGGGTTTGCATACTGCCCTGGAAGGCTAACAGGCCTATTAGATGTCCTGGCTTGCCCCACCCTTCTGCTGATGGGAGAAGCAAGGCTGGGAGGAAAACAAAGGCTTGGGCCATTATGTCCCCTCCCAAAGTGATAAACAGGGACCTACAGGTGTTTAGGCACTTGCTGGTGTCTTGCCCAAATAAGGGTGAGCAAGCCCTGGGGTCACCTAACATGGTCAGTTTAGCAAATGCCATTTGGATTGGTGAATCTCTGTGGCCAAAGGAACCTTTGCACTTGGGCAAGTAATATAAATGGAGCTAAGTTGCAAGCAGTTGTGCTGCTTCTGCCTGGCTGCCTCTGCCTCAGGGAGCTGCCTCTGCCTCACTGCTCTTGGACAACATGTTCTACTCTGCCTCATGCTTCAGACCAGCTTAGCCCTGGTATCTTGGGCTTGAGCTGCCTGGAAACTGAAGTGCCTCAACTTCACGTCTTTTAAATAGCTCCAGGGATAGCGACTCCTTCACTTCCCTGGGCAGCCTGAAACTTTCAGATCCAGCAGATGTGGAACTGTCAGATCATCAGCTCAAGCCTACTTTAAGTATCTGAGCTGGGCTCCATCTACCCAGCTCTCAGGAGCCCTTCAGAGAGAACAGGGATTTGAGGAATGCAGGCATCCATAGTGCCTTGTACTCTTTCCAGCCAGCACTGCCAGAGCCTTCAAAAGCCATCAGAGAATCACAGAAACAATCAGTCCAACCTATCACTCAGCCCTGTCCAACCAACAGTGCTACAGGATGGAGACAGAGTGTCTGGAGAGCAGCCAGGCAGAGAGGGACCTGGGGGTGCTGGTAGAGAGTAGCTGAAGATGAGGCAGCAGTGTGCCCAGGTGGGCAGGAGAGCCAATGGCATCCTGGGCTGGCTGAGGAAGAGTGTGGCCAGTAGGACAAGGTAGGTTCTTCTGTCCCTGTACTCAGCACTGGTCAGGCCACACCTTGAGTGCTGTGTCCAGTTCTGGGCTCCTCAATTCAAGAGAGATGTTGAGGTGCTGGAACCTGTCTAGAGAAGGGCAACNTAGGAGGAAGTTGTTGTCAGAGAGAGTGATTGGCATTGGAATGGGCTGCCCAGGGAGGTGGTGGAGTTACCCTCCCTGGAGGTATTGAAGCAAAGCCTGGATGGGGCACTTAGTGCCATGGTCTGGTTGATTGGACAGGGCTGGGTGCTAGGTTGGACTGGATGAGCTTGAAGGTCTCTTCCAACCTGCTTGCTTCTATGATTCTATGAATCTAAAACCAGACCATGGCACTAAGTGCCTCATCCAGGCTTTGCTTGAACACCTCCAGGGACGGCAACTCCACCACCTCCCTGGGCAGCCCATTCCAATGCCAATCCCTCTCTGGCAATGACTTCCTCCTAACATCCCCACAAGTCTCACAATTCAGGAAGTGTATGTGGATTTCAATATGTAAATATAGTAAGAAGATTGCAGGGGAGAGATTTGTCTTGACCAGGAGATTAGTTTTAGATCAAATTTGGCTAATGTGGGGAAATGCTGCTGGCTAGGACATGACCACTTCAATTAGCTCAGGAGTACTTAACGTATCTCTACTCCCAGGCCAGGCATAGCTGGCAGAGACAAAGCTGGAGAGATGCTGAAGCTCTGAAGGGAACAGCAGCCCAAACTGCCCTCATGAAGGTGTTGCAGCACTGAGCCAACAGAGCACTTCTGTCTGGTGCCTGCACATTTCCCATACATGGTGTTCCCACACCTCCTTTCTGAGCTCCAGTGCCCTGGGCTTCCTTGCTGCCCGAGCTTTCAGCTTCTCCAGGGAGCTGGCTGCACGTGGTGTTGCCAGCTGTGGCACAAGGGCACTGGGACAGGAGAGGAGGGATCACACAGGGCAGAGCAGAAATCCACTGCCAGCTCTCTGAAGTTTTTTCTGCATCCCCCATCAGCCTAGGCAAGGATATTCAGCAAGCAATCATAGCAGCAGAGATGGGTTTGGGGTGGAAGGGATGTTACAAGTCACCTAGTCCAACCCCCTGCGGTCAGCAGGGATATCTGCACCTAGAGCAGGTTGCTCAGGACCCCAAACAACCTGATCTGGAATACTTCCAGGGAGGAGGTTTCTACCACACTTCTGGGCAAGTTGGGCAAGGGTCTCCTCATCAATCTCACAGTGAAGAATTTCTTCCTCACACCTGCTTCTAAACCTTCTTTCAGTTTAAACTGTTACTCCTCACTTCACTACATGCTCTGATCAAGGGTCTCTCTCCATTTTTCTTATTGCCCCCTTTAAATATTGAAAGGACACAAAAAGCTGTTCCTGGACCCTTCTCCTTCCCAGGCTGAACAATCTCAGCTTTCACAGCAGAGGGCTTCCAGCTCTCACATCATTGCTGTGGTCTCCTCTGGCCCTGCTCCAACAGGTCGATGTCTCTCCTGTGCTGAGGACTCAAGTTGGCCCCAGCACTGACCATGGGGAATCAGCAGAGCAGAGGGGCAGAATCCCCTCCCTCCACCTGCTGCCTACACTGCTGGGGATCAGCCCCAGCAGTTTAAGTGCTTGCCAGAGAGTGACTGGCATTGGAATGGGCTGCCCAGGGAGGTGGTGGAGTTGCCATCCCTAGAGGTGTTGAAGCAAAGCCTGGCTGAGGCACTTAGTGCCATGGTCTGGTTGATTGGACAGGGCTGAGTGCTAGGTCGGACTGGCTGAGCTTGGAGGTCTCTTCCAACCTGGCTGATTCTATTCTAGGATTCTATGACACAGCTGGCTCTAGGCTGGGAGTTCATGGTGTCAGATCTTGCCAGCTTTTCACCCACCAGCACCTTCATCCTGTCTTTCAGCCACCAATGCTCCATATTAAAAACAAGCACATGCCAACAGGATATCTGCTCCTATGGGAAGCAGAAAGACACAGGAATGAGCCCTTGGCATCATCCCCCTCTTCAAGAAGAGAAACCAGGGTCAGAAGTACTTGATTCATTGACTACTAGCACAAGGTGGCTTCGATGCCTGCAGTGCTGATAGATAGGAGACTCTCATTCAGGTAGCTCTGCTGTCCCATCAAGCCTTTAGCCACCTTCTTGCAGGGACAAGGGAGAAGCCACATGCTTGTATTTTCACACAGGGTCACAGAATGTCAGGGGCTGGAAGGGACCTCAAAAGCTCATCCAGTCCAACTCCCCTGCCAGAGCAGGATCACCTACATCAGATCACACAGGAATGCATCCAGGCAGGTCTTGAATATCTCCAGAGACTCCACAACCCCCCTGGGCAGCCTGTTCCAGGGTTCTGTCACTCTCACAGCGTAAAAATTCCTCCTCATGCTTGCATGAAACTTCCTATGCCTCAGCTTCTACCCAGTGCCCCTTGTCCTGTCAGTGGGCATCACCCAGCAGAGCCTGGCTCCAGCCTCCTGGCACTCACCTTTACATCTTTATAGACACTGATGAGATCTCCTTTCAGTCTCCTCTTCTCCAGGCAGCACAGCCCCAGCTCCCTCAGGCTCTCATTGTAAGAAACAGGTTCCTTTCCCTTCATCATCTTTGTGACTCCGCGATGGACTCTCAAGCAGCTCCATGTCTCTCTTGAACTGAGCAATGCAAGGAGCTCCCACAGGCCTGGGTTCCAGCTAGGAAATATGTTTGGCATCACATCTCCAAACACTTTTAGGGAGCAAAAGCAGCATTCTTGGATCAACACCTTGGCAAGCCAAAGCCATTTCTTTGCCACTCTACAGCCTGAGTCCTGAAAGCTCGTACTCACTCAAGGCTCATTTCCATCATCTGCTTCCTCCAGATACCAAACATCTCAGCATCAAATGCTTCCTTAGACTTGAAGGGCTTCCCTACTGAAGGGTCCCCATAGAGTTATAGAACTGTCATAGCTGGAAGAGACCTCTGACATCATCAAGTCCAACCACTCACCTAGAGCTCACAATTTCACCACTACTGTTAGAATCATAAAATCAGTCAGGGTTGGAAGAGACCACAAGCATCAGCCAGTTCCAACCCCCCTGCCATGCCCAGGGACACCCTACCCTAGAGCAGCCTGGCCTTAAACACTTCCAGCCATGGGGCCTCAACCACCTCCCTGGGCAACCCATTCCAGGCTCTTACCACTCTCATGCACAACAATTTCCTAACCACTGCCAGTCTCAACCTCCCCAACTCCAGCTTTGCTCCATTCCCCCTAGTCCTGGCACTCCCTCACAGCCTAAAAAGTCCCTCCACAGATTCTTTTGGAGGCCCCCTTCAGATTCTGGAAGGCCACAAGAAGGTCACCTCACAGCCTCCTCTTCTGCAGACTCAACAGCCCCAACTCTTTCAGTCTGTCCTCACAGCAGAGCTGCTGCAGCCCTCTGAGCATCCTCCTGGCCCTTCTCTGGACACACTCCAGCATCTCCACATCCCTCTTGGAATGGGGGCTCCAGAACTGGATGCAGTACTCCAGGTGGGGTCTTAGCAGAGCACAGTAGAGGGGGTGAATCACCTCCCTCCACCTGCTGGCCACACTTCTCCTGATGCAGCCCAGGCTCTGCTTGGCTTTCTGGGCTGCAAGTGCACACTGCTGCCTCCTGTTGAGCTTCTGGTCCAGCAGCACCCCCAGGTCCCTCTTCTCAGGGCTGCTCTCCAGCCACTCACTGCCCAGCCTGCATTTGTGCTTGGCATTGCCTCCACCCAGCTGCAGGACCTTGCCCTTGGTCTTGTTGAAGCTCCTGAGGTTGGCTTGTGCCCACCTCTGCAGCCTGTGCAGGTCCCTCTGGATGGATCCCTTCCCTCCAGCCTGTCTGCTGCACCACACAGCTTGGTGTGGTCAGCAAACTTGCTGAGGCTGCACTCAATGCCTCTGTCCACAGCACCCAGAAAGATGTTGACCAAGACTGGTGCCAGGACTGATCCCCGAGGGGCTCCACAAGACCATGGAGCCATTGACAGCCACTACCTTTGAACTAGCACACCCATCAGATTTCCCTTCCTTCCCTGTGCTGCATTTGCTAATTTCCCAGTGGGCATTTGCTTAAAGAAAGCATTTTTTCTGGCCTTCACAATCCATCTTCCCACCCTAATGGATCTTGTGGTAAAGTCATTACAGAGACTTTATGAAATCACAGTTATTTCCATGACAACAATGATGTAATAAAGGTGGGATTATGACATTACTGCAAGATCAAGCTGAAGGACAGGATGGATTTGTTTACCCCAGATAGGGCAAGGAAGAGACTTCGTTCATTCAATGGTTCTGAAAGTGCCTTAAGGTCTGCTAATGGAAGGTACAGTTTGTAGCTGATTTTTCTCCTCTTTTTTTTTTGCTATGTCTTTCTCTTTCTCTCTTTTTTTCTTTTTAGCTATTTATTGGAGCTTTTTTTTGCTCAAGCACACACAGTGTAATAAGGTTCAGAGGAGGATCCAGACTTAGGAGATACTCACCCACCCGTGTGAAAGATCGTCCCTCCAACTAGCCCGGGGTGGACCACTCACTGGGGAAGGAAACAACTGCATGGCAGCACTCAGAATCAGAGAGTCAACCAGGTTGGAGGAGACCTCTAAGCTCATCCAGTCCAACCTGAGGGTGCTGGTAGAGAGTAGCTGAAGATGAGGCAGCAGTGTGCCCAGGTGGGCAGGAGAGCCAATGGCATCCTGGCCTGGCTCAGGAAGAGTGTGGCCAGTAGGACAAGGGAGGTTCTTCTGCCCCTGTACTCAACACTGGTCAGGCCACACCTTGAGTGCTGTGTCCAGACCTCCAAGCTCAGCCAGTCCAACCTAGCACCCACCCTTATCCAATCAACCAGACCATGGCACTAAGGGCCTCATCCAGGCTTTGCTTCAACACCTCCAGGGATGGCAACTCCACCACCTTCCTGGGCAGCCCATTCCAATGCTCCATGCCTCTCTGTGAAAAACTTCCTCCTAACATCCAGCCTAGATCCCCGCCTTGCACAACTTGAGACTCTGTCCCCTTCTTCTGTTGCTACTTGCCTGGCAGAAGAGACCAACCCCACCTGGCTACAGCCTCCCTTCAGGGAGTTGTAGACAGCAATGAGGTCAGCCCTGAGCCTCCTCTTCTCCAGGCCAAACACCCCCCCCATCTCCCTCAGCCTCTCCTCACAGGGCTGTGCTCCAGGCCCCCCACCACCTTCCTTGCCCTTCTCTGGACACATTCAGTATCTCAACATCTCTCTTGAATGGAGGAGCCCAGAACTGGACACAGCACTCAAGGTGTAGCCTGAGCAGTGCTTAGCACAGGGGCAGAATAACCTCCCTTGTCCTACTGGCCAAGGGCTGCTGTCAATAATGTCCAAATGGAGAGCAGTGACAAGTGCTGTCCCTCAGGGGTTGGCACTGGCATCAGTGCACTTTAGTGTTTTTGTCATGGAGAGTGGGATTGAGGCATGCTCAAAGTTTGGGAATGACACCAAGCTATGTGGCTCAGTTGAGACACTGGAAGGAAGAGATCCATCCAGAGAGACTGGACAGACTTGAGCGGTGGGCCCAAGCCAACCTCATAAAGTTCAATAAGGCTAAGGGCAAGGTTCTACACCTGGGTCAGGGCAACCCCAAAAAGGTACAGGCCTGCAGAGGAGTGGCTCAAGAGCAATCAGGAGGGGAAGGACTTGGGGGTGTCAGTTGATGATGAACTCCTCATGAGCCAGCAATGGCCACTGGCAGCCCAGAAGGCAGTAATTTGCTGGGCTGCAGTGAAAGCAGCAGGACAGAGAGGGGATTCTGCCCCTCTGCTCTGCTTAGACCCTATCTGGAGTACAGCATCCGATTCTGGTGCCCCCAGAGTACATGGGACAAGAACCTGATGGAACATGTCCAAAGGAGGGCAATGAAGATTACCTTCTGATAGGAGAAGCTGCTCTGTGAGGAAAGGCTGAGACAGTTGAGGCTGTTCAAACCCGGAGAAGAGAAAGCTCTGGCAAGACCTGGCATTTGAAGAGGGCTACAAGAAAGCCAGGAAGGGACTTTTAACAAGGGCTTGTAATGGTAGGATGAGAGGGAACATGTTGAGGCCTGAGGAAGGCAGATTTAGACTGGAGATTAGAAAGAAATTCTCTACAGTGAGGGTGATGAGACACTGGAACAGGTTGCCCAGAGGAGGCTGTGGATGCCTCCTCCCTAGAAGTGTTCAAGACCAGGTTGGACGCAATCTTGAGTGACCTGGTCTAGTGGAAGCTGTCCCTTGCCCATGACGAGGAGGTTGGAACTAGATGGTTTTTAAGATCCCTTTCAACCTAAACCATTCTCTCCATCTATGCATTTTCACAGCTCTTGGCTTTCCTGAAAAGCAATCCACTGGGGAAGGCTTTTCCACCAGTGTTGAAAGGCCCAGCAGGAAGAATTCCACACACCCCCACCACCCCTTTCCATGGATGGTTGATCTAAGCTGCTTTCTCTTCAAACATTGTAATAAAGAAATCACCTGCCATTGGAGCACAGCACGAATTGGCTACCCATGAAATTAGCTTCCAAAATGACATNAGACTGAGAGGGGATTTGATAAATATTTATAAACACCTGAGGGCTGGACAGGCTCTGCTCACTGCTCCCTGGGATAGGACAAGGAGCAATGGCTGTAAGTTACAGCACAGGAGGTTTCATCTCAACACAAGGAGGAACTTCTTTACTGTGAGGGGCACAGAGCACTGGCACAGGCTCCCCAGAGAGATTGTGAGGTCTCCTTCTCTGGAGCCTTTCAAGGCCTGTCTGGCTGTGTTCCTCTGTGCTCTGTGTTAGATAGGATTGTCCTGCTCTGGCAGGGGAGCTGGACTCGATGATTTCCTTGGGTCCCTTCCAACCCTTAACACCCTGTGAGCCTGTGAAAAGAAAGAAGCACAAAACATTTGTTGGGTCCAAAGCCAACCCCCACTTGCCTCTCCAACCAAGACACCTCTCGTGAAGCCACTCTGGAAATGCATTTGAGCTCACTTGATCTCCAGCAATCACTGGATAAACTTTGGTGGAAATGACACAGCAATTCCTCAAGGATCACAGGCTCACAGGATATTAGGGGTTGGAAGGGACCAAAGGAGATCATCGAGTCCAACCCCCCTGCCAGAGCAGGACCACAGAATCTATCACAGATCACAGAGGAATGCACCCAAACAGGGCTTGAAAGTCTCCAGAGGAGACTCCACAACCTCTCTGGGCAGCCTGTTCCACTGCTCTGCGACCCTTACAGTCAAGAAGTTCTTCCTCATGTTCACAGAATCATAGAATCAACTAGGTTGGAAGAGACCTCCAAGAGGCAGGAGGCATTCACAACCTCCCTCTTCCAGTGTCTCACCACTCTCACTGTAGAGAACTTCTTAATCTTCAGTCTAAGTCTGCCCTCCTCAAACTTCAATCCATTCCCACCAGACCAGGTCACTCAAAGCCTCATCTAACCTAACCTTGAACATCTCCAGGCAGGAGGCATCCACGACCTCCCTGTGCGACCTGTGCCAGTGTCTCACCACTCTCACTGTAGAGAACTTCTTAATCTTCAGTCTAAGTCTGCCCTCCTCAAGCTTCAATCCATTCCCACCAGACCAGGTCACTCAAAGCCTCACCTAACCTAGCCCTGAACATCTCCAGGCAGGAGGCATCCACGACCTCCCTGTGCGACCTGTGCCAGTGTCTCACCACTCTCACTGTAGAGAACAACTTCTTAATCTTCAGTCTAAGTCTGCCCTCCTCAAGCTCCAATTCATTACCACTAGACCAAGTCACTCAAAGCCTCATCTAACCTAGCCTTGAACACCACCAGGCAGGAGGCATCCATGACCTCCATCTTTCAATGTCTCACCACTCTCACTGTAGAGAACTTCCTAATCTTCAGGTGTTCAAGGCTAGATTAGATGTGGCTTTGAGTGACCTGGACTAGTGGAAAGTGTTGCTGCCAGGAGGGTTGCAACCAGATGATCTTAATGGTCCCTTCCAACCTAATCACAGAGGAACACATCCAGACAGGCCTTGAAAGGCTCCAGACAAGGAGACTCCACAACCTCTCTGGGGAACCTGTTCCAGTGCTCTGTGACCCTTACAGTAAAGAAGTTCCCCCTCGTGTTGAGGCAGAACCTCCTGTGCTGCAACTTACACCCATTGCTCCTTGCCCTATCCCAGGCAGCAAGTGAGCAGAGCCTGTCTCCCAGCTCCTGGCCTGGATTAGAGCATGGAACACCACGAGACAGCTTTGAAGATAGCTGAGAGGTTTCTGGTTTGGTTTTTTTCATGAGAAGAAAAGATGAATATTTCATAGGGTACACGGTTCAAAAGTTGATTAATGTTTCAGTGTGTGGAAAACCAAGCCCAGGAGACACAGTTCCTGATGTAAGATGCTTTGAGCTGGCAGGAAGGACTCACACAGCCAACTCCTCCAAGGAGATGCTTCGCTTAACCCCCTTCAGAACTGCTCCTGCTATGGTCTGGTGCTTCACGACTGTGCCACTTCAATATTTGACCTACAAGTGTGGAGCACTCCTGCTCTCCAGTGGGGCTGCATGCTGAGCTAGCAGACTTTGCTCCTAACAGCTGGTCAGATGGGTTTTGGTGTCCCCATCTATCCACCTCCCTCATCTCTACAGCACATTGATACTGCCAGGCAGAGAACTGCTCGTGGGTTGACTGGCCACAAATCATAGAACTGGTGAAGTTGGAAGACAACTTTGAGGTTATCCAATACCTGAAAGGGACCTCTAGAGGGACTGTTTCCAAAGGTCTGCAGTAACAGAAGGAGGAACAACAGTGTGAAATGAGAAGAGATTTAGATTGGATGTTAGGAACAAATTCTGCACCATGGGGATGGTGGAACACTGCAACAGGTTGGACAGAGAGGTGGTTGAGGTCCACAGTGAGTCTCAACAGGGCCCTAAGTGACCTGATCTAACTGAGGATGCGCTTGCGAGGGCAGAGGGAGACTAGAGTAGATGGCAGAGAAGGGCGATGGAGCTGCTGAGGGGCCTGGAGCACAGCCCTGTGAGGGGAGGCTGAGGGAGCTGGGGGTGTGCAGCCTGCAGAAGAGGAGGCTCAGGGCTGACCTCATTGCTGTCTGCAGCTCCCTGAAGGGAGGCTGTAGCCAGGTGGGGTTGGTCTCTTCTGCCAGGCGAGCAGCAAGAGAAGAAGGGGACAGAGTCTCAAGTTGTGCCAGGCGAGGTCTAGGCTGGATGTTAGGAGGAAGTTGTTGGCAGAGAGAGTGATTGGCTTTGAAATGGGCTGCCCAGGGAGGTGGTGGAGTCTATGACTCTATGACCACCTTTGGAGATCTCTTTCAGCCCATACTATGATTTCTACCTTAGACCACCTGCTTGGCCAACAAGATGACTTTATCAGGCTTTTTCCTGCTGTTGTTCTGTCTGAAGGATCCTCTCTGCTTCCTCACATACTGTTGAGGAGCTACAGCCTCAGTCCATTTTGTAGAATCACAGAATCAAGCAGGTTGGAAGAGACCTCCAAGCTCAGCCACTCCAACCTAGCACCCAGCCCTGGCCAATCAACCAGACCATGGCACTAAGTGCCTCAGCCAGGCTTTGCTTCAACACCTCCACGGACAGAGACTGCACCACCTCCCCTGGCAGCCCATTCCAATGCCAATCACTCTCTCTGCCAAGAACTCCTCCTAGCATCCAGCCTAGACCTCCCCCAGCACAACGTGAGACTGTGCCCCTTGTTCTATTGCTGCTTGCCTGGCAGAAGAGACCAACCCCACCTGGCTACAGCCTCCCTTCAGGTAGCTGCAGACAGCAATGAGGTCAGCCCTGAGCCTCCTCTTCTCCAGGCCAAACACCCCCAGCTCCCTCAGCCTCTTCTCACAGGGCTGTGCTCCAGGCCCCTCACCACCTTACTTGCCCTTCTCTGGACACCTTCCAGCATCTCAATATCTCTCTTGAATTGAAGAGCCCAGAACTGGACACAGCACTCAAGGTGTGGCCTGAGCAGTGCTGAGTACTGGGGCAGAAGAACCTCCCTTGTCCTACTGGCCACACTCTTCCTCAGCCAGCCCAGGATGCCATTGGCTCTCCTGCCCACCTGGGCACACTGCTGCCTCATCTTCAGCCACTACCTACCAGTACCCCCAGGTCCCTCTCTGCTTGGCTGCTCTCCAGCCACTCTGTCCCCAGCCTGTAGCACTGCTTGGGGTTGTTGTGGCCAAAGTGTAGAACCCTGCACTTGGCCTTATTAAATCTCATTTGCTCTCCACTGTCTGGCTGCTGAGAAATCCCCTAGCTCTGAAAGCTCGTTTGCCTCAGAGTTCAGCCCGACTGATCTCAGCAGCTGTTTCAGCTTGTTCTGCCCCAATTCCCCCTCCTCTAAGCCTTCCTCCTATCTCTTCATCAACAGAAGGGAAACAGGGTAAGGCCACACAGACGTGTTAATGAAATGTGAATTATTAACTGCAGCTTGCTAAGGGAGATATGGGCAGGGGGAGGAGGGGAGGGCTGACTTTTATGCCATTAATATGTAAAGTGGGCGACCCTCCCTCCTTTGACTGGAGGGGAAGAGCAGCTTCAAGCCTTCGTCCCCCTTCCAGGGCTGGGATGGGTAATGAGATAACCTGAATGCCATGTCTCTCACCCTCTCTCTTTCTTTTTTTCCTCCCCCCTCTGATAAAAGGACAGAGTGGAATGGAGACAATTAAAAGGAGGATTCCAATCGGCCCCGGAGAGATTCAATGAATAATAATGGACCTCCAGCTGCTAATGTGCTTAAGGACTTCCAAGTCTCAAGTGTCTAACCAGCTTAAGGGTCCCTACCATGGACCTCATTTCTATCTGTAAATGGGAAAGGCAGGAGGAAGGGGTGGGAGAGTTGGGGGGGGGGTGTTTCCTGCCTCTGATTACAGACGGGATCATCTCTCAGTCACTTGCTGAGCCCTTTGCAAGGATGATGTGACAGCAGCAAAACAGTAAAGTCAACCTGAGCAGCTCTCAAATACAACATTAGGTCCTTCCAGCAGGAACAGTTTCTTTGTTTAACTCACCTCCATAAGTCACCTATAGCTGATAATGCCTGAGGAGCCTTGAAACATCAAATGAGGGTCCAATATGCAACTAAACCAGAAGCAGCACCTTAGAGTCACAGAATCGAGCAGGCTGGAAAAGACCTCCAAGCTCAGCCAGTCCAACCTATCACCCAGCTCTGTCCAGTCAACCAGACCATGGCACTAAGTGCCTCATCCTGTCTTAGCATCGTAGAATCCACCAGGTTGGAAGAGACCTCCAAGCTCAGCCACTCCAACCTAGCACCCAGCCCTATCCAGTCAACTAGACCATGGCACTAAGTGCCTCACCCAGGCTTTGCTTCAACACCTCCAGGGCCAGCGACTCCACCAGCTCCTTGGGCAGCCCATTCCAATGGCAAATCTGAGCGTTAGGGGCTAATTATTGCAGGCCCAGAGTAACAGCATCAGAGTTAGGCAGGCAGCTGATCAAAGGAACGAAGAGGAACATTAGCTAGGTAAAGGCTGCTCAGCTTTTGAAAGGGATGCGACAGAGATCTGAGAATCACAAGAGGAGCTGTTTCCACCTTTCCTGGAGCAAGGACTGGGGGCATCAGAGGGAACTCACAAGTTCAGAACAAAGAGAATGAGCTATTTTTATACCCAGCGTATCTCTGTGCTGTGGGACTCTCCAAGACAGGCTCTGTGGCTGCTAAAAGCTCATAAGAGTTCAGCAAAAAACCCTGTTTCTTGCTGCTGAGAGCTTGTCTGCTGAGGCTGTTATGTACAAACACACCAACTGTGGGTGAGGAGGTCCTTGCTCTGCAAGCCACCAGAGGCTGAGGAAGTATCCTGGAGCATTGCCACTACTGCTCACTCTGATCTTAGACAGCATCCCGCTACTGCCTGCACCAGACATAGGATCTACCCTAGGCAGGACACTTCTGGAGTACAGCATACAGCTCTGGGCTCCCCAGTTCAAGAGGCAGGGAACTGCTGGAGAGAGGCCAAAGGATGCTACAAAGATGCTGGAGCACCTCTGTGAGGGGGAAAGGCTGAGAGCCCTGGGGCTGTTGAGCCTGCAGAAGAGCAGGCTGAGAGGGGAGCTGATCAATGCTCAGCAGAAGGCAAGAGAACGGGGCCAAACTCCTTTTGGTGGTGCCCAGTGACAACACAAAGGGCAACAGGCACAAACTGGAACCCAGGAGGTTCCATCTGAGCAGGACGAAAAACTTTGCTGTGAGGGTGCTGGAGCCCTGCAGCAGGCTGCCCAGAGAGGTTCTGGAGTCTCCTCCTCTGGAGAAATTCCAAGCCCATCTGGATGAGATCCTGGGCAACATGAACTTTATCAGGGACATGGGACTGGTCATCTCCAGAGGTCCCTCCCAACTACCATCAAGCTGGAATTTTGTAATCTTGTGTCATAGAATCATGGAATCAACCAGATTGGAAGAGACCTCCAAGCTCAGCCACTCCAACCTAGCACCCAGCCCTGGCCAATCAACTAGACCATGGCACTAAGTGCCTCAGCCAGGCTTTGCTTCAACACCTCCGGGGATGGCAAATCCACCACCTCCCTGGGCNGAAGAACCTCCCTTGTCCTGCTGGCCACACTCTTCCTGAGCCAGGCCAGGATGCCATTGGCTCTCCTGCCCACCTGGGCACACTGCTGCCTCATCTTCAGCTACTCTCTACCAGCACCCCCGGGTGTCTGGGGCATGCCTGGTCTGATTGGCACAACTGTCATCATAGAATTGTTGAGTGGTTTGGGTTAGAAGGGACCTTTAAAAGCCACCTAGTCCAAACCCCCTGCAGTCAGCAGGGACACTCCTGGTACCCAGAGCCTTCTGCCTTCACACCTCAGTAGTTCCAAGACATGGCTGGAGAAACAACACATCCTCTCTCCTCCAGCTTTGGGGAAAACTCACAGGATTTGTGAGCTGTCACGGGGCGTGCGGAGCAGGGCTGGAGTTTAACGGGTACAGATGCTGACAGCGGGGATGGAGGAGGGGACAGTTGCATAAGCTGGCACTGGAGACTCGCTGGTCCCTGGCGCTGGAGGCAGGTACCTCACTCCACACAAAAGAGAGGAGTTGTGTAAGGTCAGCTGCCTGTCAGCCTGACACGGCTACATCATGCAAGTTTAAAAGCCTTCCGAGCAGGATAAGATCTCGGCACAGCCATGTGAGCGCTTATCCCTTCAACCTGAGGTTGGGAGAAGGATGGGAAAGCACAAGTGAAAGCAGAGCAGGGTAATTAGCTAATTAGTGGAGCTGACTAATCAGCTAATTTAGAAAGGTTTCTTGTTATTATTCACAGAGAAGGAATCCTGGAGAGCTTCGGCAGGGAGCGAGGTGCAGCCCACCGGGCAGAGAGAAGGGATTGCTGCCTAAAGCTGAGTGTCTTCAGAACTACCTGGAGGGGGGGTTGAAACCTTTGTCCTCTGAGGCTGTCCTACTGAAGGATAAGGGGGATGAGGGCATCCCCAGGCAGGTCGCAGATGACACCAAATGGGTGGAAGTGGTGATACCTGCTTGAAGGTAGAAAGGCTTTGCAGAGGGATCAGGACAGGCTGGACCACTGGGATGAGGTTCAACAAGGCCAAGTAGCAGCCTGTTCCAATGCCTGAACACTCTCCTTCAGGAAAGAAATTCTTCCTAACGTCCACCCTAAACCTTCCCTGGCACAACTTGAGGCCATTTCCTCTCATTCTATCGCTTGATGCTAGGGAGAAGAGACCAAGACCTACCTTCCCTCAATCTCTTTTCAGAGTTGTAGAGAACAAGAAGGTTCCCCCTCTGCTTATCAAGGCTAAACACCCCCAGTTCCCTCAGCTGCTCCTCACCAGCCCTGTTCTCCAGACCTTCACCAACATTGTTGCCCATCCCTGGACCTGCTCTAGCACATCAATGTCTTTCCTGTAGTGATGAGCCCAAAACTGAACCCAGCATTTGAGGTGTAGTCTTACCTGTGCCGAGCAGATGGGCACAATCAGTTCTCTGGTTCTGCTGGCCACATTACTGCTGATCTAGGCCACGATGCTGTTGGCCCTCACCCTGGTTCATGTTCAGGGAGCTGTCATCCAACATCCCCAGGTCCTTTTCTGCTGGGCAGTTTCCAGTCACCCTGCCCCAAGCCTGAAGTCTCCGTGGTGTTGTTGTGCCTCAGGTGCAGGACCCAGGGGAGATGGTGGAGTCATCATCCCTAGAGACATTCAAAAAACATATAGATGTGGCACTTCATAGAATGGTTTAGGTTGGAAGGGACCTCAAAGCTCATCCAGTTCCAAGCCCCTACCATAGGCAGGGACCTCTCCCACTAGAACAAGTCACTCAAGGCCTCATCCAACCACTATGGGACACAGTTTAATGGCCTTAGTAATGTTAGGTCTATGGTTAGTGTCAATGATCTTGGAAGTCTTTTCCAACCAAAACAACTCTATGATTCGATGGGACCAGCCCCACTCGCGCTCCTCAGGTGAAGGAGCCAGCCCCACTCGCGCTCCTCAGGCGAAGGAGCCAGGCCCGCTCGCGCTCCTCTGGCGGAGGAATCAGCCCTATGTGTGTTCCTCTGGCAGAAGAGCCAGCCCTACTTGTGCTCCTTCGGCAAAGGAGCCAGCCCCACTCGTGCTCCTCAGGTGAAGGAGCCAGCCCCACTCGCGCTCCTCAGGCGAAGGAGCCAGGCCCGCTCGCGCTCCTCTGGCGGAGGAATCAGCCCTATGTGTGTTCCTCTGGCAGAAGAGCCAGCCCTACTTGTGCTCCTTCGGCAAAGGAGCCAGCCCCACTCGTGCTCCTCAGGTGAAGGAGCCAGCCCCACTCGCGCTCCTCAGGCGAAGGAGCCAGGCCCGCTCGCGCTCCTCTGGCGGAGGAATCAGCCCTATGTGTGTTCCTCTGGCAGAAGAGCCAGCCCTACTTGTGCTCCTTCGGCAAAGGAGCCAGCCCCACTCGTGCTCCTCAGGTGAAGGAGCCAGCCCCACTCGCGCTCCTCAGGCGAAGGAGCCAGGCCCGCTCGCGCTCCTCTGGCGGAGGAATCAGCCCTATGTGTGTTCCTCTGGCAGAAGAGCCAGCCCTACTTGTGCTCCTTCGGCAAAGGAGCCAGCCCCACTCGTGCTCCTCAGGTGAAGGAGCCAGCCCCACTCGCGCTCCTCAGGCGAAGGAGCCAGGCCCGCTCGCGCTCCTCTGGCGGAGGAATCAGCCCTATGTGTGTTCCTCTGGCAGAAGAGCCAGCCCTACTTGTGCTCCTTCGGCAAAGGAGCCAGCCCCACTCGTGCTCCTCAGGCGAAGGAGCCAGCCCCACTCGCACTCCTCTGGCGGAGGAATCAGCCCTATTTGTGTTCCTCTGGCAGAAGAGCCAGCCCTACTTGTGCTACTTCGGCAAAGGAGCCAGCCCCACTCGTGCTCCTCTGGTGAAGGAGCCAGCCCTATTTGTGCTCCTCTGGTGAAGGAACCAGCCCTACTTGCGCTACTTCAGCAAAGGAGCCAGCCCTACAGTCTCAAGTTGTGCTGGGGAAGGTACAGGAGGAAGTTGTTGGCAGAAAGAGTGATTGGCATTGGAATGGGCTGCCCAGGGAGGTGGTGGAGTTGCCATCCCTGGAGGTGTTGAAGCAAAGCCTGGATGAGACACTTAGTGCCATGATCTGGTTGCCTGGACAGGGCTGGGTGATTGGACTGGCTGAGCTTGGAGGTTTCTTCCAACGTGGTTGATTCTATGATTCTGTTCTATGATACTTGTGTCCTACTTGTGCTCCTTCGGTGAAGGAGCCAGTCCCTTTACCTTCTGATTGGTCTTCTTCTGAGCAGATTGTCTCCCTTTGCTGTAGTTTGAACTGGCAGAGGGAGATTTATTTGCCTAGGACTCAAGAGCTATATTTAACCTTCTCCTCAACACCACCTAGGCAGCTCAGACAACTCAAGCGGCGAAATGCTATCACCTAATGAAGGCCTGGGGTGGAACGTAGTTGCTGCTCTCCTCTTCTTTGAAAGATGGCCCTGCCCACTGAGAGGAATGTCAATAAAAGACATTTAAGTTGAGAAGTGGAGGGTAAGGGGGTGGGGAAGGAAAGCACATGGATGTTCAACCTGCAGCTCCTACCCCTCTCTCCTCTCTTTCCCCATTCCCCTCCGATGTCCTTGCCCATCTCCAGCAGCAATATCACAGCACTGCTGTCGCAGCCAGGGATGGATATTTGAACAGCCTTAGATCAATATTTGTGCAAAGGGAAAGCTGCTGCATCGCAGGGCTACAAATTAACCTCTTGGCCCACAGTCACACCGGCACAGAGGACCTGCAGGAGCAGCACGTTCCCCTGGGGAAAAAAAGTGGGGCAGGCATTTCATAACACACAAACAGAGGGAAACAAACACACACACACACACACACACAAAGGAGTAGTAATAGATCCAGGCCCAGCTAATGGACCTTCCCACAATTCTCCCTCAGCTTTGGGGCACAGGGAAGGAAAATAGCTTTTCTTAATTAGCATCCTAACCTTTTCTAAGCAGGTTCAAGGGTGTCTTGGCAGGTTTGGGAAGTGGTGTGAACGCAGCACTGAAGAACAGCAGCAGAATTAGTCAGGTGTAAAAGAATCTTGCTTTTTCATTTCTTTTTTTGTTCTGGGGAGATGATTAGTGTACATGGACAGAGGCATTGAGTGCAGCCTCAGCAGGTCTGCTGACCACACCAAGCTGTGTGGTGCAGCAGACAGGCTGGAGGGAAGGGATCCATCCAGAGGGACCTGGACAGGCTGCAGAGGTGGGCACAAGCCAACCTCAGGAGCTTCAGCAAGACCAAGGGCAAGGTCCTGCAGCTGAGTGGAGGCAATGCCAAGCACAAATGCAGGCTGGTCAGTGAGTGGCTAGAGAGCAGCCCTGAGGAGAGGGACTTGGGGGTGCTGCTGGACCAGAAGCTCAACAGGAGCCAGCAGTGTGCACTTGCAGCCCAGAAAGCCAAGCAGAGCCTGGGCTGCATCAGGAGAAGTGTGGCCAGCAGGGCCAGGGAGGTGATTCTCCCCCTCTACTGTGCTCTGCTGAGACCCCACCTGGACTACTGCATCCAGCTCTGGAATCTCCATTCCAAGAGGGATGTGGAGATGCTGGAGTGTGTCCAGAGAAGGGCCAGGAGGATGCTCAGAGGGCTGGAGCAGCTCTGCTGTGAGGACAGACTGAAAGAGTTGGGGCTGTGCAGGCTGCAGAAGAGGAGGTGACCTTCTTGTGGCCTTCCAGGATCTGAAGGGGGCCTCCAAAAAAGCTGGGGAGGGACTTTTTAGGCTGTCAGGGAGTGCCAGGACTAGGGGGAATGGAGCAAAGTTGGAGGTGGGGAGATTAAGCCTGGCTGTGAGGAGGAAGTTGTTGAGCCTGAGAGTGGTGAGAGGCTTGAATGGGTTGCCCAGGGAGGTTGTTGAGGCCCCGTGGCTGGAGGTGTTTAAGGCCAGGCTGGCTGAGGCTGTGGCCAGGCTGCTCTAGGGTAGGGTGTTGGAACTGGATGATCAATGAGGTCCTCCCCTCAGCCTCCTCTTTTCCAGTCCATACAATCCCAGTTCCCTTAGCTGCTCCTCATAGGGAAACCAAGGAAATTATTTTGTTGGGATTGGAAAAACACTTTAAATGAAAACAACATTTTTGACTGAGCAAGGAATTTGTAGGCAGAAAAGTGCCAATTAATCTACATTAAAGTGAAATTAGCCCAGTATTAAAACAATAGGAGAATGACAAGGCAGAGATCAGCCTCTAATGTCCTCATTAGGCAGCGCTGCTCCTTCTGAGCTCTCCATCATGTGAAGGTAGCTCTCTGGTCTCACTTCATTAGCACTGGGGTTAATTACAGCTAAGGAGGCAGGGAGATGGGTTGTCCCCTCACCTTTGCTGCTGTTCTCCTCCCTGCTTTGCCCATCTTCCCTGTAAGGGAGCTGATGTTCCCCTTGACTCCTGACTCTCCTCTATTTGTAATGGCAAGACAGGTAGAACAGGACTCATTTTTCAGGTGCAAGTGGTGTCTTCCCCAGAGTCCTGGGGGAATTTGGGGACCACTGCAGTGCTGGCACACCAAAGATGGACCTACATGGATGAAAACTTCCCTCAATCCCTCATAAACTCCTCCTGCTTCAGTACAATACTTTGTGTCCTACTTTTCACCTTGGGTTTGCATGAGATTTTTGCCCCATTTCCACTCCATGCTGCTTTTATTCCCCCATCCCCTCTGCTTGCAGGCAAATACTCACCTCTCAAGCCACTCCTCTTCCTCCTCTTCTTCTGCTCAGCTTTAATGTCAAGCTTTGGGTTTGTTGTTTGCTTTGGTTTTGTTTTAATTTCTTTGACCTCCCTGGTGTCAGGTCAGATTGTCTGTCAGCACAACATCAGGTTGCCAGCAGATGAAGGGCAACCTGCAGGAAGGACAAAAAGGGGAAAACAATGATGCCAAGAACACAAAAACTCCCCAAACTATTGATACTGCTTCCCAAAGTGCTTCCCTCCTAAAATACCACGAAGGGTAACTTGCAGGAAAGACAAAAAGGGGAAAACAACAATGCCAAGAACACAAAAACTCCCCAAATTGTTGAGATCGCTTCCCAAAGATCTTCCCTCCTAAAATATCACTGTCCTGGAAGGCAGCAGAACTCAGATATATGGCAACAGAGACAGGAACAACTTCAGTGGGAGTGGGGCAGGAGCAGCTGCCTCAACACATGAATTACACAGGTGAATTATAGAATCACGCAATCAAGCAGATTGGAAGAGACCTCCAAGCTCAGCCACTCCAACCTAGCACCCAGCCCTGCCCAATCAACCAGACCATGGCACTAAGTGCCTCATCCAGGCTTTGCTTCAACCCCTCCAGGGACAGTGACTCCACCACCTCCCTGGGCAGCCCATTCCAATGCCAATCACTCTCTCTGCCAACAACTTCCTCCTAACATCCAGCCTAGACCTCCCCTGGCACAACTTCAGACTCTGTCCCCTTGTTCTGTTGCTGCTTGCCTGGCAGAAGAGCCCAACCCCCATCTGGCTACAGCCTCCCTTCAGATAGCTGCAGACAGCAATGAGGTCTGCCCTGAGCCTCCTCTTCTCCAGGCTGCACACCCCCAGCTCCCTCAGCCTCTCCTCACAGGGCTGTGCTCCAGGCCCCTCACCACCTTCCTTGCCCTTCTCTGGACACCTTCCAGTACCTCAACATCTCTCTTGAATTGAGGAGCCCAGAACTGGACACAGCACTCAAGGTGTGACCTGAGCAGTGCTGAGCACTGGGGCAGAAGAACCTCCCTTGTCCTACTGGCCACACTCTTCCTCAGCCAGCCCAGGATGCCATTGGCTCTCCTGCCCACCTGGGCACACTGCTGCCTCATCTTCAGCTACTCTCTACCAGCACCCCCAGGTCCCTCTCTGCCTGGCTGCTCTCCAGCCACTCTGTCCCCAGCCTGTAGTGCTGCTTGGGGTTGTTGTGGCCAAAGTGCAGAACCCTGCTCTTGGCCTTGTTCAATCTCATCTCATTGGCCTCTGCCCACCCATCCAGCCTGTTCAGGTCCCTCTGCAGGGCTCTCCTACCCTCCAACAGCTCCACACCTGCTCCTAGCTTGGTGTCATCTGCAAACTTAACCGATGCTGGACTCAATTCCCTGCTCCAGATCATCAATAAAGGTATTGAACCGGGCTGGGTCTGCACAAAAAGCAAGCACCCAACACCTCTGGAAGTTCAGATGGAAACAACTTTGACTTGCGTTTTCTTAAAGGGCCATCCAGCATGGGCTGGGAAGGGAATAAGACCTTCATGGGGTTCACAAAAAGCTAGGGTGGCATATACACAGAGCTCTGGTGGTGAATGCAAGGTGGGGAGAGAGTCTCAAGTTGTGGCAGGGGAGGTCTAGGCTGGATGTTAGGAGGAAGTTGTTGTCAGAGAGAGTGATTGGCGTTGGAATGGGCTGCCCAGGGAGGTGGTGGAGTCTCCATGCCTGGAGGTGTTGAAGCAAAGCCTGGCTGAGGCACTTAGTGCCATGCCCTGGTTGACTGGACAGGTCTGGGTGCTAGGTTGGACTGGCTGAGCTTGGAGGTCTCTTCCAACCTGTTTGATTCTATGATTATAGACTGTGAAAAGGAAACAATGGTGATGTCTACTGCACTCATAGGCTTGCTGAGTTGTATAAAAAACAAGAACACATACACAGATAACAGAGTTTGCTCTCTGGCTTTGGGCTGCACTTCTCTCTCTAATCTGTTGTCTGTGTGACTAATCCTTCTGCTTCCTAACCCCCCTGGCTGATCCTCCAAACTCACCTTGAATGTAAGGCAAAGTCTGGGGTAAGGTAGAGGGTGGAAAGGAGGTGGAAGGGTGGCTGGGAGCCCCTCCTGGGGACTCAGTTTCTAGGAGGGCTGTTGTGTTTCTGTATTGCTTTTGACTTGTCTATTTCTGTCTATAGCTGTATATAGATTGTAAATATCTGCTTGTGTCTTGTGCTAAGCTGTAAATATAAAGCTCCATTCTAATTTCCAGCTTGGCTGAGTCTAGTCTGGGTGATTTCATAAGAGTGGGGGAGGGGGGAGGGCAGGTAACACCCAAACCATCACAAGCAGTATAGCTGGACTAGATGAATCCCAGAGGTCCCTTCCAGGACCCCCCCCCCAGGCTGGATTCAGTGATTGAGTGAGAGCAGCATAACGTGAAGCAGCAGGATAGCTGTTAACTGAAAGCTATGTGGTGGAGCTGTGAATAAAAATCTATTGCTATTGAACCTTTCAAAAACCTCATGGATCATTTAGGAGCTCCAGCACAAGCTGTCAGCAGAGGTAGGGGGGTGTGCTGCACAGAGAGCAGCTGAGCAGGTTGCCTCACAAGAGCATCTCTCCTCTCCGTGCACAGTGTCCATAGAATAGAATAGAATCATAGCATCAACCAGGTTGGAAGAGATCTCCAAGCTCATCCAGTCCAACCTAGCACCCAGCCCTGCCCAATCAACGCAGAATGAAGCAGGTTGGAAGACATCTCTAAGCTCAGCCAGTCCAACTCAGCACCCAGCCCTGCCCAATCAACCAGACCATGGCACTAAGTGCCTCAGCCAGGCTTTGCTTCAACACCTCCAGGCACAGCAACTCCACCACCTCCCTGGGCAGCCCATTCCAATGCCAATCACTCTCTCTGGGAAGAACGTCCTCTTAACATCCAGCCTAGACCTCCCCTGGCACAATTTAAGGGCTCTCCTACCCTCCAACAGCTCCACACCTGCTCCTAGCCTGGTGTCATCTGCAAACTCACTGATACTGGACTCAATCCCCTGCTCCAGATCACCAATAAAGATATTGAACAGGACTGTGCCCAGCACTGATCCCTGGGGCACACCACTAGTGACAGCTGCCAACTGGATGTGGCAACATTCACCACCACTCTCTGGGCCTGGTCTTCCATCCAGTTCTTGACCCATATCAGAGTGGATCTGTCTAAGCCACAAGCCGTCAGCTTCGCCAGGAGCTGCTTGTGGCTTGTGTGGGTTGGAAGGGACCTGTGGAGACTATCAGGTCCACACCCTCTGCTGAAGCAGGGTTACCCACAGCAGATTGCCCAGAGGGGCTTGCAATTCCAGCATGGTAAGGGTTGGAAGGGACCTCTGGAGATCATCGAGTCCAACCCCTCCGACAAAGCAGAAGCTTTACCCACAGCAGCTTGCTCAGGATCACAACGTCCAGGTGGGTTTGGAATCTCTCCAGAGGAGGAGACTCCACAACCTCTCTGGGCAGCCTGCTCCAGGGCTCCAGCACCCTCACAGCAAAGAAAATTTTCCTCCTTCTGGGTTCCAGTGTGTGGCCATTGCTCCTCGTCCTGTCACAGGGCACCACTTAAAAAAGTCTGGCTCCATCCTCTTGCCCCCTACCCTTTAATTGAGCATTGATCAGATGTCTCAAGGCTGCTCTTCCCCAGACTCAACAGCCCCAGGGCCCTCAGCCTTTCCACCTCACAGAGATGTTCCAGCCCCTTCAGCTTCTTTGTAGCCTCTGCTGCTTTCTCTCCACTGTTTTCTGTCCTTCTTGAATTGACTAGCCCAGAACTGTGCTCGCTTTTCCAGATCTGGCCTCACTAGAGCAAGTCTGTTCTAGTGAGGGAAGAGAACCTCCCTAGGAACAAGCAGATGTAGATCTGCTAAAGCCAGGTGAGGTTACTACAGGAAGGGGCTATGTTTGGACCCAAAGGCTATGGATTTTTTGCTCTCCAAAAGTCAGCAAAAGACCTTCTCCAGATCAAAACGTTTCACACATCAGCACTGCTGCTCATGTCCCTGTAAATCCACTCTAGAACTGTACTTCAGTCTCTCTTGCACAACCACCCCTCCCTTCGTGGCACAGCAGGACTGCCATAAGCCTGGAAAGGAGGAGGCAGGGCCAGTGGGAACCCAGCCAAAAAGACAGGCTGCCCTTCCCAGCACCCTGCAAAGAGCAGCAGGAGAGCGGCTCTGTAATTAGATCACAGCAGCAAGGTGAGCCCAGAGCCAGGGAAGGTTGGTGCTGCACAGAGCTGCTTTGGCTTGTGGTAGGGTTTGGGGGGCTTTAGCAGCACCCCTTACCCAGCCCATCAGTACAGCTCAGCCTGTACTCACTGCACAGAATCACAGCATGGGTTTGGTTGGAGAAGACCTCTAAGGTCCCTGAGACCCACCACTCAACCTGAGACCTCCACAGCCATTAAACCATGCCCCAGAGCACCACCTCCACGCACTCCTTGAGCACCTCCAGGGACAGCGACCCCACCACCTCCCTGGGCAGCCTCTTCCAGTGCCTTACCACTCTGGCAGCAAATAATTTTCCCCTACTATCCAACTTAAATCTCCCCTGGTGCAACTTGAGGCCATTTCCTCTATCATTTGAGACTAGAGGGGAAAAAAAAAGACCAATCCCGACCTGTTCCCAACCTCCTGTCAGGGAGCTGTACAGAGCAGTGAGGTCTGCCCTCAGTGTCCTTTACTCCAGGCTAAACAACTCCAGTTTCCTCAGCCACTCCTTGTCAGACCTGCTCTTTAGAAGCAGGCAACAAAGAGCTGCTTTTCAGGTCTTTCCCAAGCCCACATGCATCTTCTGGTGTCCCCAGCACTGCTACTGCCCTGCCCTGCCCTGCTGCCACATCCCTCCCTCTCACGTGCTCTACCCCCCCCCCCCTCCCTCCTGCCCTTGTTCCTTTTAATTAGCAACTTTTCCTTTGTTCTCTTTAATTAAGTGGGGTGGGGGCAGGAGAAGGGAGGGGGAGGCTGCTGTCAGCCAGATGAGTTATTATCACTGCACACAAGATCAAAGGCCGAGGGCTCCAGTCTCAGCCTTAATCTGGGCAGCGGCTTTGGGTGAAAAGATTCTTTTCATTGTGGTTTTTTGCCATGGATGGTGGTTGGGATGCCAAGGATGGGTTGCAAGGGGAGGGTTGAAGCTAAGGATGGGTTGCAAGGGGAGGGATGAATCATACAATCAAGCAGGTTGGAAGAGACCTCCAAGCTCAGCCAGTCCAACCTAGCACCCAGCCCTGCCCAATCAACCAGACCATGGCACTAAGTGCCTCAGCCAGGCTTTGCTTCAACACCTCCAGGGACAGAGACTCCACCACCTCCCTGGGCAGCCCATTCCAATGCCAATCACTCTCTCTGACAACAACTTCCTCCTAACA
>WAAF01004992.1:53125-99222 GCA_013400475.1 Tricholaema leucomelas | reverse complement strand
GGCTGTTCAAGACAAGATTGGACGTGGCACTTGGTGCCATGGTCTAGCCTTGAGCTCTGTGGTAAAGGGTTGGACTTGATGATCTGTGAGGTCTCTTCCAACCTTGGTGATACTGTGAGACTGTGGATGTTAGGAAAAAGTTCTTTCCAGTGAGGGTAGTGAGACACTGGCACAGGTTGCCCAGGGAGGTGTTCAGGACCAGGATGGAGGAGGCCTTGAGTGACCTGTTCTAGTGGGAGGTGTCCCTGCCTATGGTGGTGGCTTGGAACTGGATGATCTTTGAGGTGCCTTCCAACCTAAACCATTCTATGATTTTATGAAATTATACAGAGCTATTGTAAATCCTATCATTGTGCCTTCTACAGTTGAACACAGAAAAACATGTTTTGCTTGTGAAATGAAACAAGGAGCTCCTTCACTTCTCACATCAGCAGGCTCAGAGGACGAATTCCCAGCTACAACAGACGCACACTCAAAGACCTGTGCTCCAAAGTCCAAGATCCACTTCAGAGGTCTAGAGAGTATAGGAAGCAATTTGATTTCCAGGATTTTAAAAAGTATAAATACTAAGTTAGATGGTATTATCTTAAATCTGATGGCCAATTATTAATTAAATGCTATAAACATTTTGTTAACAAACAAACAAAAAAATCCTGATTTTCAGGACCAGATTTTTTAATTTTATTTTTCAAATAACACAACTGAATTATAAACCAGAATATTTGTTTCTTTCAATAAATTAGCTTACTTCGAGCCCAGCTCTATTATTCAGAGTTGATTCTACCACGGAAGGTTGACTGGTAAGCACTATTAGAGCATAAAAGGCCTCACATCTGTAAAATAGCCCTCATCTGGAAACTAGGCTTCTGAGCCCCCTTTTAAATTATTTCCATTGGAAAAAAACAAGGAAAGAAAAAATATCTGAGATATATTTACTCTCTAATCATTTCTAAACAAAAATAATCAGTGTGGAAGAAAGCTGTAAGTGGACACTGGACCAAGACGTTTTAAGATTCAGGCATAACTACTCTCTAACTCCTTCAGACTGGACGTGAGGAGGAAGTTCTCCACCATGAGAGTGGTGAGAGCCTGGAATGGGTTGCCTAAGGATGCAGTTTCAGGCCCGTCCCTGGAGGTGTTTAAGGGCAGGGTGGATGAGGCTCTGGCCAGCCTGATCTAGGGTAGGGTGTCCCTGCCCATGGCAGGGAGGATGGAACTAGATGATCTTTGTGGTGCCTTCCAACCCTGACTGATTCTGTGATTCCTACTAACCAAATTCTGAATCAAAAATTGGCTCTGTTTAGTGATAGCTTTAGTAAGTATTGACAGAGATGCCAAACCACCAATTTACCTACATTATGTATTTTTTAATCACTACAATAAGCCTTTTTAAAAAAGGGTACACTGTGTATTTTTCTAAACTAAATTTTAAACACTGTTTTACTCTCTCGAGTAGCTCAATTCCTGTTCTGCTTTGTTCCAGTTGCCTCATCAGCACTTAAGATCTGCTGCTTCAGTGACTTCAAGATACCCTGGAGTCAGTGTACAAGCCAAAATTTTATTCAGAAGTTGAAAGGAAATCAGTAAAGCCACTTTCAGAAAGGAGCAATCTTACTTTAACACACTATGTGCTTCCTGCAATTCAATTAAAAAAAGAAACAAACCCACACCACACACAAAAAAAAAACAAACCACCAAACAGCCAAACAACCAAACAAACCCAAGGTATACGGTTAACACTCCAGGGGGAGTGTCCCTGAACTCGAAACCTGACCTCAGGTGGTCCTGATCCCTTGCCAAGGGTGGGTCTGGACACCCCCAGGTGATGGTTAGCCCACTCCCCCTTCCTGCCCCATAAAAGCAGGGGGACTTCCTGTTCTCGCACTCTCGGACCCCCTCTCAGACTCTCTCTCTCGACCGCTCCCTGGACCACACTGCAGCTCTCCCTGCACCTCTGCATTTCTCCACATAGGTGGTCACCATCATCACAGAAACTGGGCTTGTATATATACCTTTTTGTATTTGTTATCCTTTCCTTCCCTACACCTTCTGTACCCTCCCTACAATTGATACCCTTTTTAACTTCCAAATCGAGTGAGACTGATTTATTTGGGTGGGCTTACCTTTTCCTCTCACTTCCAATTCCTTTCTCTGGGGAAGGAGGGAGGGGAGAGGGAAGGGCAATTAATATAAATTGTCATCGGTTCTATCAAAATTATTAGAGTCTCTGGGAATTTAAATTAGAACCCCAGACACCCTCACACATGTAACACCTACAGAAGTACAAACTCTTTTTTTTTAGCCAGGTACAGGGAAGCATGGGATAGCAGTACCTTTGAAAATGCATAAGGAAAGAGAAAATACATAGCCAAGATCTGTGCATTTGCCTTGCAAATTTTAACCTTTGGAAAAAAACAACCACCAAAAAACCAAGTCCTAACATTGAAGAAAACATACCCAAATCCTGACTTAGTCAAGAAACAACCCTACACAGAATGAGCCAACAGCCCTAAATAATTAAAAATAAAACTCATCTAATTTAGATAGGTGTTCATGCTGGTCCTCCATCAGTACGGGAAAAAATCCTCAGTATTAAATCAGCTTTGCCAAGTATAAAATTTGTGGCTCCAGAATCTGCTTTACAGAATCACAGAATGTCAGGGCTGGAAGGGACCTCCAAAGCTCATCCAGTCCAACCCTGCTGCCAGAGGAGGATCTCCTACACCAGATCACACAGGAACTCATGCAGGTGGGTTTTGAATAGCTCCAGAGAGGGACACTCCACAAGCCTCCTGGGCAGCCTGTTCCAGGGTTCTGCCACCCTCACAGGGCAAAAAATTCCTCCTCATGTTTACATGAAACTTTCTGTTCCCCAGCTTCCACCCATTGCCCGTTGTCCTGTCACCGGGCATCATCCAGCAGAGCCTGGCTCCAGCCTCCTGGCACTCATCTTCACCTTTACATCTTTACAACCATTGATGAGGTCACCTCTCAGTCTCCTCCTCTCCAAAACACACAGCCCCAGCTCCCTCAGGCTCTCCTTGCAACAGAGATGTTCCACTCCCTTCAGCTTTTCTGTGGCTCTGCACTGGACTCTCTCAAGCAGTTCTATGTCCCTCTTGAACTAGGGAGCCCAGAACTAGACACACTACTCCAGATGTGGCCTCAGCAAGGCAGGAGAACCTCTCTCGACCTACTAACCACACCCCAGAATGGCACTGGCCCTCCTGGCCACCAGAGCACATTGCTGGCTCATGGTCAATCTCCCATCCACTAGGATTCCCAGATCCTTCTCCCCTTCACTGCCTTCCAACAGCTCAGTTCCCAGCCTATACTGATCCCTAGAGTTGTTCTTTCCCAGGTGCAAGACTCTACACTTGCCCTTGGTGGATTTCATTAAATTTCTTCCTGCCCAACCCTCCAGCCTCTCCAAGTCTCACTGAGCAGCAGCACAGCCTTCTGGTGTGGCAGTCACTCCACCCAGTTTGGTGTCATAAAGGGTTATAATAAGGTGTTGTAAGGAGAACTACATCATCTTCTTAGGATTCAGGAACAAAAAAAAGCTAACTATTGCTGAGCATCATTCTCTGTGTGTAGTAGGTCAGCCTTCTGCGCTTACCTTTGTAGGATGCCATTTTCTTGTGGTATTACACCATTTATAGCTGCCTGTAAACAGAAAACAAATTTTGAGACAGGCAGAGAGAGCAACAAAAATACTTTAGAACTTGTCTAAGCGATTAGATCACTTCAAAATATGCCACATAATGTTCTTTGTTCAAGTGAATGTTTTTGGTTAAACAGCATCATCATTAAAGTACCTGCATGAAATAAAATGCATGTCCAAGTGAAAGCAAACATGCCCTGAAGCTCAGACTCCAATATATGTGCAATGGATTTCCCAGATGGAATGCATGGGAATAAACTCCACAGCCCTTGCTCAGTAAATCTAACACTTTGTACACTTGGTACACACATAAGGGAACATACTGCGTTCAAATACATCAAGCTAACTGTGCACAGAGCAGGCAGACAGACAGCACATACACAGAAAATCTAATGTTTCCCAGAAGTATCAGACCTGCAGAGACCTATAAACCTGCACAGCTGCACACACACGGCATGGCACAAGCCTTGTGTGTTCATGAATTGCTGAGGTCAGTGCAAACAGCTGCTCAACAGCACACACACACCTCCAATCACACCCACGCCTCCCTACAACCTGCTTCAAGCTCTCACGTACAAACACCATGAGCCTCTTAAGAGTCCTCACGTGCCAAGGAATCACAGAAATTACTACCTCCAAAATTCAAACAGTACTCAGGTAAAAAACGAAGCATTTTTAAAGCAAGGTTTATGCGATTAAATATCATCCTATGATGTCCAAATCATCAGAATAAACAAAATATTAGTCATTGGTGTACCAGTACAAACCTGGCAGGGTGCATTCAGAGTTGGTCTTACTTGAAATTACAGTTACTACCCATTAAAATACCCTGATGAATTCTGTCTCATATTGAAGTGCATTATTTTTTTAAATAGTCACAACACAGCCCAGCTGCAAGTTCAAAACCCCATTTCTGCAATGAGATCTTCCCCTCTGCCTGTTCCAGTGTTGCTCCATTCTACACTGCAGAATTTTTTAATGCATTTCCAGCACATCTGGAAGTTTGTGTAGACTTTGAAATTATATGGAAGTCAGGATAAAGGGAAAACTCCACAAGTAAATAGGACTCTCTTCAACAGTATTTAGAAGGCTTATTTCAGACTCCTTTGTACCATCAAAAAAGTAATGTAAGACTATCCTCTTGTTAGGATTTTTCAGATTTGAGGGGCACTGAAAGTGACACCCTGTGAGCTGGTGAGGATGATCTACACATTCTACTTCTCAGCTGATTTAACTTTGTTCTGATTATCATTCAAAGAAGCAGGACTAAAGATGTCAGAACTCTATTTCATAGAATCACAGAATCAACCAGGTTGGAAGAGACCTCCAAGATCATCCAGGCCAACCTAGCACCCAGCCCTATCCAATCAACCAGACCATGGCACTAAGTGCCTCATCCAGTCTTTTCCTGAACACCCCCAGGGATGGTGACTCCACCACCTCCCTGTGCAGCTCATTCCAATGCCCATCACTCTTGCTGTGAAGAACTTCTTCCTAACGTCCAGCCTATACCTCCCCTGGCACAACTTGAGACTGTGCCCCCTTGTTCTGTTGCTGGTTGCCTGGCAGAAGAGACCAACCCCACCCAGCTACAACCTCCTTTCAGGTAGCAGTAGACATCAATGTGGTCACCCCTGAGCCTCCTCTTCTCAGGCTAAACAACCCCTGTTCCCTTAGCCTCTCCTTGTAGGGCTGTGCTCCAGGCTCCTCAGACTTAATCCTAGTCAAGCAACAGGCAGATAGAGTGGAGTAGCAAAAGAGAGAGGATCTGACAAGAAATGAAAAAGAATTCTAATACATAAATGAATCTAGAGAGAAGAAAAAAAAATAGATCTCAAAAGATTAATGCTATTTCTATTCTTTGATGGTCTTTATAATCACTATTGTGCTCAGAGGTGTGTATTTGTTATGCTTAACAGTGATGTTGAGAGAGCTTATAGCAACTTACTCTTCTCCACCAGTGATTCCTGCATTTCTACTGTCACAGAATCATAGAATGTCTTAGGTTGAAAGGGACCTTAAAGATCATTTACTCCAAACTCCTCACCATGGGCAGGGATGCCTCACAACTAGACTCAGCTGATCAAGACCTCATCCAACCTGGCCTCGAACACCTCCAGGGAAAAAGCATTCACAACCTCTCTGGGCAACCTATTTCAGAGTCTCACCACTCTCATACTGAAGAGCTTTCTAACATCCAGTCTAAACCTACTCTCCATCAGCTTGAAACTATTCCCCCTTGTCCTACTGCAAGTCATCCTTATGAAAAGCCCCTCTCCAGCCTTCCCCTAGGATCCCTTTAGATATCATCATAGAATCAGTCAGGATTGGAAGGGACCACAAGGATCATCCAGTTCCAACCCTGCTGCCACAGACAGGGACACCTCACACTACATCAGGCTGTCTAGAGCCTCTTCCAGTCTGGCCTTAAACACCTCCAGGGATGGTGCTTCCACCACCTCCCTGGGCAACCCCTTCCAAGCTCTCACCACCCTCATGCTGAAAAACTTCTTCCTCACATCCAATCTGAATGTACTCGTTTCTAGCTTTGTTCCATTCCCCCATTTCCTACCACTACCTGACATCCATAAAAGTCCCTCCCCAGCTTTCTTATAGCCCCCTTAAGATACTAAAGGGCCACAAGAAGGTCACCTCAGAGCCTTCTCCTCTCCAGACTGAACAGCCCCAACTCCCTTAGTCTCTCCTCACAGGAGAGATGCTCCAACCCTCTGATCATCCCCATGGAAGGCAGCTATAAGGTCTTCCTGGAGTCTTCTCTTTTCTAAGCACAACAACTCCAGTTCCCTCAGCCTATCAGCATAGCAGAGGTGTTTCAGCCCATGGACCACAACTTCTAATGTCCACTCTTGTATGTCAGATATATCTGACTTGTTGGCCAGAACACCTTCTGAATGAGTGCCTGGCCCTCAATGAAAGGGAGCATGCTGATGGATTCCACAGTACTCCAGGAGAACAAAATCATATACTGCAACAGAACTGGGGGCAATTTCATTTTTACTAACTGATATGTTTAAAAAGAAAGAACAAAAAAGGCAGCCTAAATGCTTAATGGGCACAAAAATATATGCAACCAAGATTTAAATACTATGGTTTCTTTTTCTGATAACATATAAACATGACTTCTTCCCATTTCCATTAATAGTGAGAAGTATAAAAAGTCAAAAGGTATTATTGCTGAACTCAGGTAAGTAACCATAATATTGCACTAAGACTAAAATGAAAACAAAGAGACAAAAGAGCCACAGGTATCTCTATAAACCAGAGTAACCCATGAGCCCACATCAAATTGCTTTTAAAACAAAGTTTCCTATCAGATCAGTTTTATCCACTGTGCATTGCAATAATCTGCAGAGTCTTTCTACCAAAGTGTTTCGTTTGTCATCACTGTGTTTTTTGCAGTCATACAGTATCACAGTATCATCAGGATTGGAAGAGACCTCACAGATCATCAAGTCCAACCTTTTACCACAGAGCTCAAGGCTAGACCATGGCACCAAGTGCCACGTCCAATCCTGCCTTGAACAGCTCCAGGGACGGCGACTCCACCACCTCCCTGGGCAGCCCATACATAGCTCATGTTCATCAAATACAACTCCAGGGAAAAAAAAAAAAAAAAAAAAAAGTGAAAGGTTTTGAGTTATTTGGGTTTTTCTGGACTGATTTGCCCCATACTTGCCAGCAACATACATTTTGGCCAGGAGGATGGAGACTGCCTCTTCTGGGTGATGCCCAGTGACAGGACAAGGGCGATGGGTGGAAGCTGGGGCAATGGGTAGAAGCTGAGGCATAGGAGGTTCCATGAGAACCTGAGGAAGAATTTTTTCTCTGTCAGGGTGACACAGCACTGGAACAGGCTGCCCAGGGAAGCTGTGGAGTCTCCCTCTCTGGAGATATTCAAGATGCATTCCAGTGCGATCTTCTCAAGGTGATCCTGCTCTGGCAGGGAGGCTGGACTAGATGAGCTTTCAAGGTCCCTTCCAGTCCCTGACTTCCTTTGATTCTTATGATTTTATTCCTTTTAATCAACAGGTAAAGTTAGTTGAAAACAAAAATATCCTTTGTTTTGCATCTGTGGGACACAGAGAACAAATACAGGTTTTTGTACCACAGGATCTACATTAATAATGACTCAGACAAAAAGCTGCTTCAGCTATGAAGAAAGATAGCACAGCATTTCCACACTTTTGTCAAAACTCATGGCCTACCCACAAGGGGCACAAGCTCTCATGTCTCAGTCTCAGAGGACTAAATCAAACTTTTTCTAAGCCCTAGTCAGAAGGGTTAAACACGATAGAGGCTTCAAGCTATTTTGTTTTTAAATGAATAACTCACTTGTTCAGGTCCACAGTTTTGTAAACTTGATGACATTTAAGAGGCACAGCAGTAAGAAAAAACAGCAGCAGCATTATGTACTTTTTTTGATGGAAAGACCTCTATTAACCACACTGTAAAAATAAAAGAGTATGGACACTGTTTGTTAGGCAAGATGGAAGACTAAAATTATGTAGACTGCAAATGGTAGCTGTGCGCATGTAGATATTGCAGCAATGTTAAATATAGATGTCTTATAAGAACACGGGTAAGTAGACGTGGCAAAGAAAATAGGAAAACCAAACCATCTGGTGTAGAATTTCATAGAAAGAAGGTTATGATTAGAAAAAAATAAATTTAAAAAAGGAAAAATAAAAGAACAAATTATTAAGGCAAGATCTGTTCCAGGCTGTTCTTCCCCAATGTCAGTCCCCCTCGACAAGAGGAGCAGGACTCTACGGTTAAGCAAACATTCACAGATATTAGATCTTTTGGTCTTTCCAAATAGGGGACATTTGATCATCAAAATCAGGCTGTGTGACAAATATATAGTAATTAAAAAGATGTATTACTCCTGAAACAATTTCAGTAACAAGTACATTATAACTAATGTACTTGTAATTGAATGCACCGTCAGCAAGTTTGCAGATGACACCAAGCTGTGTGGCACAGTTGACTTGCTGGAGGGCAGGGATGCCATCCAGAGGGACCTGGACAGGCTGGAGAGGTGGGCCCAGGCCAACCTCATGATGTTTAACAAGGCCAAGTGTAAGGTCCTGCACCTGGGTCGGTGCAATCCCAGGCACAGATACAGGCTGGGTGGTAAATGGCTGAGAGCAGCCCTGAGGAAAAGGACCTGGGGGTCTGGATTGAGGAGAAGCTCAACATGAGCCTGCAGTGTGCACATGCAGCCCAGACAGCAACTGTGTGCTGGGCTGCATCAAGAGCAGTGTGGCCAGCAGGGCAAGGGAGGGGATTCTCCCCCTTTACTCTGCTCTCCTCAGACCCCACCTGGAGTACTGTGTGCAGTTCTGGAGCCCTCAACACAAGAAGGACATGGAACTGCTGGAGCGGGTCCAGAGGAGAGCCACGAAGACATACTGGATTTGCCAATCACATTATTTAAAAAGCAGAGCTTTACCTGTACTGACTGTATATTCAAACAAGGCAGGAATTACTTTGTCTCCAAGAACTCTAGATGGGAGGTAGTTTTTAAATGTCCAGATTTTAAAAGCAATGTTTAGATAAATTATCTTAAGCCTCAAAAGCAGGCCCAGGTAAAAGTGCAGTTAAAGGCTTCTGCAGTGGGTGAGGTGGGAGAAGATCCTGTCCGGAGGCCACCTCTTGTTGTTCTCTCACCTTTCCAATTTCCATAATCACACAATTGGGTTGGGCCAACAAATACAGAACCTACCCCAGGTATAGATCCTATAAAACTTTCCCCGTTCAATCTTCCACTCCAATGAAGAAAGAGCAAGAGCTTTTACAAAGCATGACATAAGATCAGCTGTCCAAAACAGTATATTAGAAACCACATCTCTAAGCAAAAAAAGAAAGCAAGCCCAAGTAGCACAATGCTGGCAGAAAAACCTTTTCAGAAGAAAGGGCTGGAGAGATGTAAACTCTGCACACATGTGAAAGCTGCATGAGTCTCACTGAGATAAAAAAACCTTTATCAGCCAAACACAACCAGTAAGTATTACTGTAACACCAGAATCTACATACAAAAGCTCACTACAGAGGGAGAGGTGGCATGAAAGAACAACACAGTTTGAGTTCCGTAGAACAAAAGAAGTGATAAACTATATCTTGGAAATATCAGCCAGTATTCCTCAGTGTCATCAGTCTATCTTGCTTGAGGATCACTTAAGATCTAGTGAATTTAAACAAATTAAACACTCTTAAAGTATAACAAAATACACTAAAAGGCCCTCATTAAGCAACCCATAGGACACTAGACAAAATATTTCTTATGTTGCATATTTTATTCTCTATTTCTGCAGCACCAAAAAAGGTAATTTATACTATTCTGTCTACAATTGCAATTCCATTGCAATTAATGATACTTCTAATTTGGGCTAAATATTTTATTTCCCACTGAAAGACAATATTCTTGCTCTACATTTGTTGCTTTCATATGACAAATTGCTTATCCTAAAGCTTTAAAATCCTTTATTTTATTTCACATTCAAACAAAATAAATAGATGAAACTCCAAATGCTTTGTACAATGGGGAGCCAAAATTAAAAAAGAAATAAAAGAAACAAAACCCAGAACTGCACAGATGTTATCCAAGGAGAGAAAACAAATATATTAATTTTAAGGGATAAAAAGAAAGCATTAGTGAGACAAAACAGGCATGAAAAGGCCAAAAAAGCAAAAGTGAATTTGAAATTGCATCCAAACTATAAATCTGTGTGACAAAAGGAATACACTTTTATATACAACAGTGCAGCATAAGAGGAGAAGCACAAAGATTTATTAGTTCCTCCAAGTTTCTTATAATGAAACTAAACTGCAGCATTTTGCTATATTCATAGACTTCAGTAGTAACAGTGAATGTTTTGAAATAATGTTCCCTTAATCATTTTCCTCTTGACAAATACTCATTTGAACTGGCATTTTCAACTTAAATGATAACAATGGGTAATGTCAGATGCAGACAAAACATTTGTTCTAACCTGCTGATACTGTGATTTCAGGAAACTGAATGAAAAGTTGAGTGAGACTATGCATAGACTTTGCTTGTGATCAGTTTACAGCAATGAAAAAGTAGCAAATTTGGGGGAAAAAAAAAAAAACCACAGAAGTCTTACTGACTGATGCTGACAAAAACACCCTGCAAATACTAGTCAAATGTTGCAGTCAGTCTGGATTCATAAAATAAGGGTTTACAGGAATCAGCTGCAACAGAATCACCTTTCTGCCCTAAGACATTGAGACTGTGTTAAGTGATTCCTAAGCTGAACAACACAGCTTTTCTGCAGCTTTATCCAACTATCAAATCCTGCCTGTTACGGGCAAGTCTGTGATATTCCAAACAAGAAATTCCATAGAACCTTCAACAGAAATATCAACTATTCTAGACCAGAGGCTTTTTGCAAACAAGACAATCACCTTCCTAGATACATTGCTATTTTGAAACCATTATTTTAACAAGCAATGACTGCTGTAAGTTTGATTTATAAAGAAATACATATTATTTGAGTTAGATTTCTAAATGAATGCAATAATATTTGAAGTGGGAAAATTACTAATTGTGCCCCAGTAGTAACAGAAACAACTTCTACCTTTGTTATCTTTGGCAGGCTTCTCAAGACAAAGCAATGAGTCAGCTTTTTCCTGTAGCTTGTGTTCTACTTGCTGGCATTTCCCCAGCTCTGCAAGTCTCAAAGCATTTCCAAGTCATAGACGTGAAGTTACACCCACAAAGTTTTCACAGAATGCAACATTTGTCCCCATCGTGGTTAAAATTTAACCAAAAGCTGTAATTGAACTACAATGAAATGTCTTCTATGCATTCTGCTTTATTTCAGCTTGCTTTCCTTACCACAAATATACTGCAGGAAAAGCTGCAAAACAATAGAATTGCTAATAAAGAAAAAAAAAATTAACATTTTGACAAAAAATGACACATGACTGCATAAATACAGATGATTTGCTTCATCAGCAAGAGGGCACGCGTTGAAATAGTTTACAATTAGCACTCTAGATGTGGTTTCCCATCTTTCTTTAGTTCTTTGGTGGCTTCAGCAAACTTTTTCCTGTAGTTCTTACAACATGCCGAAATACACTAGGAAGCCTTTCAACAGTTAGTTATACTTCTAGAATTCTAGGGAAGGGGGGGCAATACAGAACACTTTACACAGTTCCTTAATTTTATATTGTCACTGCATAATTTCTGAAAAGAAGAAGGGGGAAAAGTACAATCTCAATAATAAATTTACAGCTGTCTGCATTTTCCTCCTGTAATGAAAAATAAATAATGTGATTAGATTTAGAAAGAAGTTTAGGGATCAGCATCTATCTGAGTCGAAGCTCTGTTTCAGCAGGAATAAGGGAAAATAACCTACTCTGGACTGTCCACTCAAAAATCATTGATACAGAAATGGAGAGGAGTAGAACACGATGTAGCTGCTACTTTGATATGCCTATATGTATCTTGGCCCAAGTCATTAACATCACAACTTTTTACACTTTCCAGCTTAACAGAAAGGAATGCTTGTGTTTGATATGAAAACGTATTTTGTTACTCCTTAAAACATTAAGCTAGACAGCAGGAGAGTCAGATAAAACAAAATCTATGCCTGAAAAAATATCTATGCACTGAACTGCCACATTTCTACTCCTCTCATTGTTTTAGGTAAATGTGAGCGACGAAACAGCAATGATTGCTGATCGCTACCCCATGACAAACTTTTTGGTCAGTCTTAGCTAAAAAAAAAACAAAACAAAACTAAACTATTTTTTAAATCCCTCCTTGTTGTAACATACTAGATCTTAGCAAATATTGTAAAGGACAACAGTCTCAGGAAACAAGGCAATTCAAAAAATCCTAGAAGCATTGCCTACAGCCTAAAGCCCCTTCAATAAGGAGCTGTAATAACATCAGACATCTTACGCAACGATTTTCAAATTACCCCAACAGTAGTCATCAGACTGCCTAGTCACTAATCCATGACAAAATAACAATTATGCAAGAATCAGTTTAGGAGTTTGGAAACCAGAGGATCTCAAGCCAAAGTATGCAACCTGAAAGTTGTCTCACAGAAATTCTTCTCACACCTCGAGAGCCTATGCTATATTGATGGTACTGCAGCAACTCAGGTCTTGTAGGACCAACTAGGAAGAGCTTATTTAAACAACACTAGGACAAAACTGTTGAGATATTCAACAGTACTGCAAGCAATTCCATTTTTTTAAAATACTCTGATTTGAAAGCCTGCTGAGTCTAGGTGGCTCCTATTTTCTGTGCTAAGATCTTTCACAATTAAGGTTCACTTGCCAAATAGTCACAATTAAGGTTCACTTGCCAAATAGTCACAATTAAGGTTCACTTGCCAAATAGTCACAATTAAGGTTCACTTGCCAAATAGTCACAAGTGTTGACAAAGAAGCTGGTTCTTAAATAACTGACTTCATTTCTTCCCTATTCATAGTTGCCCAGCATGACTGCATGACAAGACTAATCACCTGTCAAACATGTTTACAAGATGTGTGCAATTTTCAGTTCAACCAGAGCAATATACTACAAACTGCTTACAACTACCTCATTATCTGACACTTCACTATTAGTATAATCCAGAAATATGCTCTGAAATTTAAATGTGTCAGGGCAAATCAATGCTAAGCAAGCTTCATACAAATTGCCAACACCGAGGTACTAGCATCTGAAAGCAAGCATTAGTAAAACATAAAGCAGGCAGGTAATGCATACACACAGCTACAGCAATACTGTCAGGCACTACTCAGGCAACGCTTTTTGGTTATTCTCAAAACACAAAACTCTCTGTTAAAAGAAACAAGACTCTTTTTCCCTCGACAGAAATCTAAGTTTATTAGTCACATTGCTTGTTTGATCATTGTGCAAGAAAAACTTAAATGAGAAAGCATATTTCTTAAGTAACTAAATTCTGTCTCTTATTTGGAAAGGAGAAACACATCAAACACATAATTACAACCCCTCTGTTATCCTCCAGTGAATAAAAGCAGGCTTTTTCTATTAGAAAAATTGAAATCAATACCTACAGAATTATTCCCCCTAACAGGAACAGAAGAGTGTTCATCTAGAGGACACTGCCCAAGCTACAATAGTTTTACCCTGTAGGAAAGATACATATCCCATTACACTTCCTTTCAATCAGCAATATGAGAATTAGTCATAGAATCAACCAGGCTGGAAGAGAACTCCAAGATCATCCAGTCCAACCTATCACCCAGCCCTGTCCAATCAAGCAGACCATGACACTAAGCTCCTCATCCAGTCTTTTCTTGAACACCTGAACATCAGTCCTTTCTGATGATCAATAAAAATGCAAGGCATATGTGAAAGAGCACTAAAGAAAATGAACATTTAAAGCTATGACTCTTATCTGACCTTAAAAAGAAAATTAAAAAACAAACCAACACAAAAGAAACACAAAAATACCTCCCTGACAACTGTTTGTTGTTTTCATCCTCCAAAACAACAGCCTTCAAATTGAAGGACAGAAATCAATTCATGTATTTACTCTTACTCCTGTCCAGGTTGGCAAAGCCCCTCAGGATCACCAAGTCCAAGCTAGAACTCTACTCTACAAGACTCAACTTAAACCATATCCCTAAGCACCACATCCAAGCGACCCTTAAACACATCCAGGGTTGGTGACTCCACCACCTCCCTGGGCAGCTCATTCCAATCCCTGACCACTCTCTCTGTGAAAATTTTTTTCCTAGTGTCCCCAAATCATGGTTTCCATAAAGTTGCAAACTGGGCACCTCTTGGCCTCAACCTATTAAACATGGGAGACCAAAAAGAGCCCTAAATACAGTTAGCTACTTACTAAATAAATATTTTTATCATGTTACTATTTTATCAGTGCCTTGAAAATAGGAGATAAGAACAACACTGCAAAGCACCAGGGTCCCATAATGAAAGCTCATGTCTTTCCAAGGTCTGAGGCCATCAAAACTTTTTTTTCCCTGTGAAATGAATACTGTGTTTCAGCAGAGGAGCAATTTAAAAAGAAATTAAAACTGTTTTCACCAAATTTCCAAACAATCTTTCTCAGACAAGGTTTTGTGCTGAATAAGAGACAGTAATTTCCACAGGGATATGCCACAGTTTGTATTTCTTAGCCATTCACCTTCCTTTGGATCAAAAAAGAAAAATGTTGAAATAAATTCAAGAAATCAAATGTCTCTCTGGATCTAGTAAAAAATTTGGATACTATTTGCTGAGGTACATTTTATGGGGTTTATTTTGTACCTGAATAGTCCCAGGAAACTAATAAAGTTTTGGAGTAGCGGACTACATACGAAAAAAAAAACAATTAACGTAAACTGCATCTCCACAGACAAACCAGAGACTATGCCTTTCCCTTCTCTGACTCTTTCTTTATAGGGGGTGCACTGAGAAATCTGAAGTTCTTTAGTATTTACACAATATCACCAACTACAACACTGATTACAGCTTTTGTGTGTTTCCTTGTAAGAATCACAAGATACAGCAATGTTAACACAATCCAAGCAGTTTTTCCTCAACCTCTTTTGAGAGGGCAAAGAATCAGCCAAATAAGAAAACAAATCCAAAGACCACCTAAGTTATTTGGAGAAAAAAAAAAGGGGGGGGGGGGAGTATCTAAGAGCCCAAACTATGTAGTAAAATAATAATTCTATTCAAAACAATCCAAAGTTTAGAACACACAAGTTAGACATTTGCTGCTTTTATTCTCCCTTTAGTACATTTGTTCCCTTGCTTGAGTATGTCAGAAGGTGTACATGACATTTTTATTGAGTTTGACTCCCCCCCCAGCCCCCCTTTTTTTTTAAACTGTAGTTGCTCTGTTGTCTGCTTTCTGATGTCTAACAGACCACTTGCAGGCAACAGATCAAGACTGATGCAGAGATGACAGGTTCAGTTCAAATCTGTGCCCTTTTTGAAGTCATGTGAAATGTCTACAGCTACCTGAAGGCTGGGATGGTTTAGACTGGACATTAGGAAAAAGTTTTTCATGGAAAGAGTGTTCAGGGAGTGGAATGAGCTGCCCAGGTAGGTGGTAGAGTCACCAACCCTGGATGTGTTTAAGGGTGATTTGGATGTGGTACTTAGGGCTACGGTTTAAGGCTTATCTTGTAGAGTAAGATTCTAGCTTGGACTTGGTGATCCTGAGGGGCTTTTCCAATCTGTGTGTTTCTGTGATTCTGGGACTGTCACAGAGGCAATGTGCTGAACACCTTCCCACATCCCCTGAGGTATCAGCTATTGTCATTTTTAAAGGTCTGGAAGCAGTTTGGATTTGGTAGGACCACAAAGACTGGGCTACCTTGCTGCTACCAGAGTTAATCTTCTGTCTATGAAGGGCAACAGAAGTGACAAAGCAGCATTCTTATTTTGCAGGAAAAGAACCTTAACTTCCTCCACATGTATTCTATTAGTGGTGGTGTTTTGGTTTGTATTTAATAGATGAATGTGCATAGAGCTAGAGCTACATGAAAAACTGTACCAAGCCTACAGCTGCCTATAGATCTGTACATTTCATATGGTCTTCAGTGCAGAAAACACACGAAAAGAAAATACCCATTTTACTCAAGATGAAGGCATTTAAAAGTAAATTAAATTAACTGAACAGCCTTTCATAGAATCATAGAATGGTTTAGGTTGGAAGGGACCTCAAGGATCATCCAGCTCCAACCCCCTGCCATAGGCAGGGACACCTCCCACTAGAGCAGGCTGCTCAAGGCCTCATCCAGCCTGGCTTTAAACGCCTCCAGGGAGGAAGCATCCACAACCTCCCTGGGCAACCCGTTCCAGTGCCTTACCACCCTCACTGTAAAGAACTTCCTCCTAACATCCAGTCTAAATCTCCCCTCTTCCAGCTTAAACCCATTCCCCCTCGTCCTGACATTACTAGACCTTGTAAATAGTCCCTCCCCAGCCTTCCTGTAGGCTCCCTTCAGATACTGGAAAGCCACTATAAGGTCTCCTCGAAGCCTTCTCTTCTCCAGGCTGAAGAGCCCCAACTCTCTCAGCCTGTCCTCATAGCAGAGCTGCTGCAGCCCTCTGATCATCTTCGTGGCTCTCCTCTGGACCCGCTCCAGCAGTTCCATGTCCTTCTTGTGTTGGGGGCTCCAGAACTGCACACAGTACTCCAGGTGGGGTCTGACGAGAGCAGAGTAAAGGGGGAGAATCACCTCCCTTGCCCTGCTGGCCACACTTCTCTTGATGCAGCCCAGCACACGGTTGGCTGTCTGGGCTGCATGTGCACACTGCCGGCTCATGTTGAGCTTCTCGTCGACCCAGACCCCCAGGTCCTTCTCCTCAGGGCTGCTCTCCAGCCATTCATCACCCAGCCTGTATCTGTGCCTGGGATTGCACCGACCCAGGTGCAGGACCTTACACTTGGCCTTGTTAAACGTCATGAGGTTGGCCTGGGCCCACCTCTCCAGCCTGTCCAGGTCCCTCTGGATGGCATCCCTGCCCTCCAGCAAGTCAGCTGCGCCACACAGCTTGGTGTCATCTGCAAACTTGCTGAGGGTGCACTCAATTCCTCTGTCCTCCTTTAAAAAAAAGTTTAGCTGGCCTTCTTTGCTACCACCCAGCTGCCTAAAATACACATCATACAACTGAGCTTACTCAAAGACACAAAAATGTCACTTTGGGAGCTGCAAAAAGCTGGAAATACAAGGGATGAGAAGTCAAAACAGTTTTTGCAATAAGAAATCCTAAATTTAACAGAAAGTACATTAAAGATTTCCAAAGGGGATTTTTGTAATCCTTGGTAAAACAGAAGTTCACATACAATTTAACTGTTTCCTACTAGAAGAGATCAATGATGCAATTGGACATACAAGAAACCTGCAACTCCTGTATTTCCTGGAGAACAGTCACTATGCCCACAGGACACTGGTACCAGTGTGATGCCTGTCCACCAACATTACATGTTGCTACCTAACTCAGGGCTTCCTTCCTTAGTTCTGCTGGCAGCAGGATTTTGAATGCTGTCCAGGCAACTCAGTGCAGTCGCAGCCAGCATACACTAACTGAGCTGAGAATAACTCATTCGACAGGACACCAAGATCCAGAAAAGGACACCTGTCTAAAACAAAATTAGAAAAGCTCCTTAAAAAAAAAAAAACAACTGGGATACAAACTTCTTGTTCCCACAGGCAGATGTGACTGTTCATTTGACCACAGAGAGAACATTACTAATACACAGATAATCCCCACATTCCTAACAGTGAAAACCCCTCAAATCTAGTCCTAATGAGACGAGCACATCATGAACCTCTTGCTAGTTCCACAATGAATGCTGTATGTGTGCCATATCCAGTATGCAACTCCGCAGTGAAAAAAAATCAGAATGTCAACAATACAGGATAAAAGGGGCCAATGTGATGAACACAATCAGCATGATGTGCTGTCCTGGTTCTCCAGCCACTAAAGTACAGCCCAGTTAGAATGAAACAAGAGAGCTGCTAAGCACATGACAATAGTGCCCTACATTTAAGGAAAATAAACGGCCATGTGCCAAACTTAGTCACCTAGTTTCTGGAGGCAGATTAATTCAACTCAATCAAAAAATACATCCAATGAGACATCACACCAAAGCTTTTGCAGGCCAAACCAGTTAGAAAAGGAGACAAAAGACATTGTTACTGTATTGTTTTTTACCAACTCGTACTGAAATTTACTACACATTATAACAAAGGAACTAAGTTAATGGCTAGAAAACAATACAAGTAATGGATTGTTGGTAACTGTCAAGAGCCAGCAGCCTATTTTCTACCTAGGAATCTAGTGGCACCTCCAATAGAAATAAAAAAGAACAACTGCTCAGCCCCTAGCTCAGCTGAATTTTTTTCCTCCAATTCAGTCTTTCCAAAAGAAGAAACTACATATAACTAAGTATCAATATATAAACAAAATGAATACTTATATTAAAATCGAACAACCCAAAACCACACAAAAAGCCTCAAAAAAACAACTGTCAAATAATGACTATTTTTAAGAGGCTTTAAACAGCCAGATCCAAAACATGCCAGCTCAAAAAACTACAGTTCAGAGTTGAAGCTTTATAAAAACAGATATTCCAAATATTTTATATATATATATATATATATATATATATATATATATATGTATGTATAAATAGATATAAATAAAGATATTTCCAAGGTACAGAAATGCTTTGTATTACCCGACTCTTGGAAGTCGTGCACAACAGGAATCACAAGCCATTAGATTTCCTGGTACACTAAACAGCTGGCTTTACTGAAGTTACACAGTGCCTTGAACCTGTATCAGAATAACAAAGCCAAGCACAGCAGAAAGGCACACAGGTAATTTTAAGAATATATATTGAAAATATTTTTTTAAATAATTATAATACACACATTTGTAGTGAAATTAATATGGGAAAATACTCTCCCTTTATTTTGATGGAATTAATTTTCTTCTTGAAGTGATGTTAAGCAGCACCTACATTACAACGTCTACGGAAAAAGCAGGAAACAGGAGTAACAGAGATGGTCATGTTCTGGAAAATTAAGCATGCTGAATCCTGCTTTTCATTCAAAAAAAGTCTGTTCTGATTTCCAGTACTGAACATAAATTCATGCTATGTATGAAGGATTAGAGCTTTTCATTAAATCTGTGAAAGGAACAGGAGACCGAGTTTCATGTTCAGATGCAAGCATTTCATTTCAGGAAAGCAAAGAGTTATCACCTGTGTAATAACCTCAAGGTCAAGTAGATTATAGATTCTTGCAAGGTATTCTTTACTTTAAATATTTGACATCATCAGAAATATTTCAACAGACTCATAGTTGGGATTTTTCATACTTTTCTAGGTTTTACACAAAGTTAAAGATACAATTACACCATCATTGCTACCCTCAAATGGCAAAACAGAAGGTCATAGTTTAAATGGTCAAATTATAAAGCCATCAGACTTTTAAATGTACACAAATTCCTAACCTCTGCTTTGTCAGATATTAGAAAAGATTGTAAATATAGGGCTCAAAGAAATCACACTCAGGAAATAATATATCAGCAATCCTGGCAGGCTTAAGAGAGTTGGATTCACTTACTGCAGAAGAGTTTCATAAAGATGAAGGCCTGAAGAGATCATTATATTACTTATGCTGATCTATCTCACACAACATCTGAAACATTTCATTGCCCAGCCCATAATAAGCCTCATAATTAGTGTTCTAAAACAGAAAATAACCTACACTGCTATATATGCAGCAGACCACCACAAGGGCAAGTCATATGTAAGAGTGAGGAATGGATTGCTGGCAAGATTAGACTTCATAATCCCACCAAGTAATTCATATGCTATTACTGCATACAAATTCCTCTGCAGCACTCTGATATCAATTTAATTTCATGCACTTGAACAAAGCCTAGCAACCAAGCATTTATGAAAGACAGTTTCCTATACCACTTCAAACAGCTACAAACACAATTTGAACACTAAAACATATACAACTCTGAAGCATTTAAATTTGATTTATTTAGTTCTAAGTCAAAGATAAATGAATGGCAGTTTATATTCTCTTAAAGTATCCCACAATACTAGACAAGAATACTTCTAATTGGGGGCAGTTGTCTTTAAATGTTAAAAAAGGGGATGCTGAACTTAAAAGATAAAAAATTCAGATGAGCTCTTATCAAAAGCCATTAAGTGGCTAACAGAAAAACTCAAACATGAAAGGAACTCCTTACACTTTGCTCAGGTTGGGTCTTGCTTAAAGGTCCAAAAGACTAAATGTCCTAAAGACACAAAACGCAGTAACACTCACTGAAGCAACAGGACAAACACTGGTGACATTTTAACCCTTTGTATTAGGCTCTACTAGCAAAGCCAGAAAAAACAAAGTATGGGGAAAACAAGAAGCAGGAATCAGTGCAAACAAAGAAATGCTCAAAAAAGCTTATACAAAAATACAGTGCCTGAGGCATGGCATTACAGACTTGTTTTGTGAGATACAACCTCTGCTCGCTCTGAGCATTCTGATGCACTTCTCTTGTCAGCCTATGTCAGCAAGCATTTCACCGTTTCTGTTTTGGAATCCTTCTGCTTTCCAACTCACAAAGACTACTTGTTCTTGGATGTTTTGGCTGAAGTCCCAGAGAATTAGCAATGCTATTGAGTTGAGTCTCCTAGAGGTCAAGAACAGGTGCTCAAAGGAATCTTCAACCTGGGTCCCTAGCACAGCCTCCGGTAGCGCACAACTGTTTTTCCCAAAGAGGAAAATGCAATTGGATCAGAAATATTCAGAATGAAGGGCAAGAAATCAGGATGTCCAGACAAGAATTTCCTTATCTTTTTGGTATTTTCCTTAGTGCTGCAGAAGTGCCCAGGAACTTAGGTTAAGCACATCCTAATAAGACTTGCTTGGCTTTCTACTTCACATTATCTTTGGTGTCTCATGGCAGCTTCCTGATGAAATAAAGAGCTCTGGTTCTACTTACAAAATCATGGAAGTAAATGAATCCAACATTCTGAAAAGCCAAACCCCATCCAAAATACACTGAATATCTGCATGACTGTATTTTACTACTACAGATCACGTTTATCAATATTTTCAACTTTAAATAAGCCTCTGAATAAGACAAACAAAACAAAATTAGAGAAGACATTGATGATGCTACCTAAGAGGCTGGTGTTAAAATGATGACAGAGGAACAATTACAAAATCTTCACTACTGTCTTTCATGACTTGTGAACCAAGTCCTACAAATTCTGTTTTCCTTACAAATCCAAAGAAAAATGTTGTGTTCTGCCTTGAATTAAATACTTAGTACTGAGCTAAAGGATTTTTTAAAAAACTTTTTCATCTCAACTAAAAAACTTCAAGACCTTTTGGTTCAATCAGAACAAAGCCTTTTCTCTTCCACAACTTCTTGACACTGAATCTGTGCTTGATTACTAAATCAACGTTTTCTGAAAAAAAAAAAAACAAAACAAAAGGAAAAAAACCACCAACCAATTAAAAATAACAAGAAACCAGCACACACAGAGGTGCTTAAGGCTAGGTTAGATGAGGCCTTGAGTGACCTGTCCTAGTGTGTACAGAGTTAACCCTCCAGGGGGAGTGACCTTGAACCTGACCCTAAGTGGTCTTGACCCTCCCCAGGAGTGGGTCTGAACACCACCAGGTGATGGTTAGCCCACTCCTCCTTCCTGTCCAAAGGTCTATAAAAGCAGGGGGACTTCCTGTTCTCGCTCTCCGCACTGCCTGCCTCCCTGCTTACCAGCATCACCATCCTGTTCCTGGTTCTGTTTTTCCACGTGGCCATCACCCACGAGGCAGACAAACCCCTTACCATCAAAAATCTGGTTGTATTTACACATTTTGTATTTGTGTTTCCTTTCCCTATACCTTTGCAACTTCCCTACTTCAGATACTTTTATTTATTGTTAAACTTTTTCTTAACTTCCAAAATCAGAGTGAGATTATTTATTTGGGTGTGCTTACCTTCCCTTTCTCTACATCTAATTCCTTTCTATTGGGAAAGAAGAGGGAAGAGGGAAGTGCACTCTGTAAATTGTTATTTGGTTCTATCAAATATATTTGAGTCTCTGGGAATCTAAATTAGAACCCAGACAAGCGGGAAGTGTTCCTGCCTATGGTGGGTGGTTGGAACTAGATGACCTTTGAGGTCCCCTCCAACCTAAACCACTTTATGATTCTATTCTATGGCAAATACACTTTTCATTTTAAATTTAAAATGCTACACCCCTCATAAGTCAGGAGTTGGTTTTTTTCACGTAATGCTTTGCCTTTTGAAATGCTAAAACTCCTTGCCTGACAGACATTTGATTCTTTCTCAAAGTAGCAATTCCTTTTCTTCCTACAGCACATTTCTTGTGTCTTCCCTTTCTTCACTCTAAATCACCATTAGATTATCATGATTTGGTTTTTCACTCCCTTTTACACAAGGCTGCTTGTAATAAAAAGGAGCTAGTGTCATACTAATTGCAGACTTCTTAGGGTATCTTCTTCACTTTATTCTTTCCAATTTTATTTTCTTCCACAACTTACTGTTTCCTTTTCACAGACACTCCTCTCATGTATCTTCTGTTTAGTTTCAAGAATTATGTGCTTTCCTGAAGCCCCTCTTACATTCTTTCCTTTCTAATTTTCTCCCTTTTTTTAAGCTTGTATTTTTTGTTAATTACTTCTTTCCCTGCTATATTCTACTTCTAGATCATTTCATGGAACCACAGAAAGTCAGGGGTTGGAAGTGACCTCAAAAGATTGAATCCAACCCCTCTACCAGAGCAAGATCACCTAGAGTAGGTCACACAGGAACACATCCACTTGGGTTTTGCATGTCTCCACTGAAGAAGACTCCACAACCTCTCTGAACAGCTTGTTCCAGTGTTTCATCACTCCCACAGTGAAAAAGTTTCTTCTGTATGTTCACCTGGAACCACCTACGTCCCTTAAAATTATTTAATCATCACTAGCAAAATTAAATATGTAAAACAATTCTCCTACCCATGGCTTTAAATATTTCACTGTCCCTTTCAACTCATTCTGGAGCCTCAAAATAATTAAAAAAAAAACCTCCTTAGCTGTAGCAATTTTTCATTGCAATTCTCACTCAATGCAAGCTGTGAGCATTTACTGCAAAAGAATACATAAAACATATATTTTACAATTTACAAATCCTCCCAAATCACACCCAACTTACATAATTGAGAACCTGTCAACCAAAACAGAATGCATAAGGCTATTCCTTGCATTCCCATAAACACCTCACTTTTCAAAACAGCCTCACACTAAGCAACTACAAACTACGCTGACAAAAGATGCTTTTAACTATGTGGCTGTGCTGAGATACATTTGTGTTTTTTCTGTTAGGAAACACCCAAGATATGTTCTCTCTCTTTTGCTCATTGGTGTCTCATTCTTCCTTATACCATGACATGTTGCATAATAATGACTCTCATTTTAAACATTTGCTTTTAAGTGTTTGGAGTACAGGGTGTTTGGTTACAGCTGGTTTCAATATTACAGGTAATTTTAATTACTATGCCTTAAAAAAAAAAACAGAATACTCATTCTAACAAACTCGGGTTAAAACTCCACCCCTCCACCCTCGCCTCTCTGATACTTAGTTTGTAATTGTTAGAGAAAACACTCTGGGCCAGACAGTAGGAACTATATCCAGTCAGTTTTGGCAACTCAAATGTGGTTCTTTTTAAAAGTAATTTTCTGATCACCTGGACTGATCCAAAGATTACTCATTTAGGAAGAACAAGGGAGAAAGAAAAAAAGAGGAGGGAAGAAATCAAGGGGATTACAGATTAAAGGAAGATTATTCATTTTTTAATTAAGTTTGTTCTATTTTACACTTCTAAACCTTAGAAAATGGATTAATAGTTTCTTTATTTATCCTGATAATCCTATGCGGAGTCTTAAAACACCTAAGACTGGTTTTGCTTGTTTTACTGGTTTCTTCCTACTTGTCTGAATATGGAACTCTGTTACAAACTAGAAGAAAGGAGTTTTTAGGACGAGTTTATTTGAGGGGAGGGGTTGTGTTCAACTGTGCCCGAATAACTTCGAATCTAAAGAAAGTATCATCTTAATCTCCAGTTCAGTTCTACACAACAACTATCAACTATTTTTAAGCTAAAAGCCTGTGGAAGATTGAACAAGTTGGTTTCCCTTCCATTTCTTTCACAGACATCTAAATCCTCAAAAATATTGCAGGAATACACCATCCGTAGTCTGAAAACGCTACCCTTAATGACACTGCCTACAACATTACACACCCAGTAAACCAAAAAGGAAACTAAACACAATATGAAATGTGGATTTAAAGGAAAAGAAACAAAGCAGAAAGATACGACAACAATCAGAGCATACCAGGCTATACAGAGCTCAACATACTGTTAACTTGGCAATGAGGCTTTAACAGATCAGAAACAGGCTGCATCTAACGTGCTTGGCTCAGCCATAGAAGACACACTCGGGTTTGAAATAAAGATAACAGCTCTCCCAACAAGATAGCAAATCACTGTTACACTAAGTTGATTTATGAAGCCATTTTCTTAGAATACTTACCACTAAATCCCAGTTATTTTGTTCAAGCAATGTTATAGCTTCATCAATATTTTCAATACCAGTGCAGGCCTAAAAAGAAAAAGAAGCAGTAAATGGAATTAAAAGCATTAATCAAAATCAGAGTACTAATACTTATGATGTCATTAATTTCACCAAAATTATACAAAAGGTGTTAGTCTTACATTTCTGTTAGAAAAAGATAATTTAAAAAAAAAAAAATCAAGTTTCAAATTTTAAACATCAATCATTTGAATATGTCACTTTGTTCCACCAGAGGATTCCTGTGTAACCTTGAGCAAGGAACCAGAGAAGTAAGACGAAGGAGCTATATGCAAAATTAGAACAATAGGGCTGTCCCATGAAAGTGTTTTGAGAATCCTACACTCAAACCTATTAGATGCTCATATTGCCTCAAAAGGGAACACAGAATCACAGAATGTTAAGGGTCAGAAAGGACTTCCAGAGATCTTCAAGTTCAACACCCCTGCCAAAGCAGAATCACCTAGGACAGGCTGCACTGGAACGCATCCAGGTGGGTTTTGAAAGTCTCCAGAGAACTACTTAGTACTTAAAATTAAGTTTGAGGTGGATGAAATATTTTGCCTAAAGCCAGAAACATATATAAACCCTACTGCCTCCATCATCATCCCCTACTTCTATTCCCCCTGGTCATTACCTAGGGCAGCATAAGAGAAAAAGACAGTAGTAAGAATGAATTTCTGATCATTCAACTGCCAGCTCACTACTGTATGTAACAGTAAGCATCCCTTGTGAAACTACTTTAAGTTTAGACAATATAATGAAACATTTACAATTTTTTCCTTTCAGAAAGAAAAGAAACCTCTGTGTTGGTCTAGGCCCTATCATCAGGCTTCACCTAGTTCACGAAGTCTAAAACACAACAGCATTTTTAAATTAGGGATAACAATAACTGTACATTGAGGTGAACTCAAAACACAGAGCAGCACCTGTACACAGCAAAAACTTTGATGCAACATCCTGCCTTTTTGGGTTTTTTTTGGATACCTATACCTTTACAACTACTCAACTTCAGCAGGCAGAGCATTTCTATTTGTTCTGTCACATTTTTACTACCATTCACACTGAAGGGTATCAGATACCTTTCGCCAGAGGGGAAAAATGAAAACAGTTTCATTTCATTATGGAATTTATCTTTCATCCTCATCAAAGCTAGGCTCTGTATTCAAGCACACAAGGGGAGTTCAGACTTTTACAAGACCTGAAACACAATCATGCTCCTTTTGCTCTACCACATAGTTATGTAAAAAGAAGTTTATATAAAACACAGTTTAAAAATACAACCTTTTAAGAGTAATAATGCAGAGTTAAAGAGCAGCAGCAAACAAATCAGTTTTCCTGACTCCAGAGACACATAAGCCTGTTTTTCTTTTGTATGATAAGAGAAAAATGAAGCCAGGCATAAACTAGACACTTTTTGTCTCCAAAGCCACAAAAAGCATTTTCCATGCTCTGACTTTTCTCCCAATTTACAACAACAAAGAAATGAAAAGTAGAATAGAAACGGCAAGGAAATTCACAGCCAATTCTCTCTTCCCACATTCAATGCTGAGAATTGCCACACTTGCAAACCATTACATGCTGGATGTCTACACAGAATGGACCAGTCTGGAAGGCCATGAGGATCACAAGAAGCCATTTTAGAGTATTCTTTTTTGCCTGCAGAGTGGAGATAGTGGTTTCTATTGATCCACAGTGCTATCATGGCCAGACTGATTCCCTCTGGAACAACAGAAAATTTCTTCCACTGCTCACAGCATGAACCATGTGTTAATAATGAATTTCACACACTTGCACAGGAAGTGCTAAAATGTTTTGTGAAGTACACTTTTCCTCCTCAAAAGCATAATTTGGCCTTCTTGTCCATTACTTCTTGCAGTTACATATCAGATTAAAAATGATACAACATTAACACACTTCCTAGCAAATGCAAAGGTAAACACACTTACAAACTTGAGGAGTACAGGGCTTGAGCTTGTCATTTCTGAAATCACAGGACAATTGATACTTCCATAAACTTGCCACTGAAATTCAGCTCTGCTGAATAGCACTCTTATTTTGAGAAGAGCTTCTACAGAAATGAGTCTAAGACACTGCTTACAGAGAAGCGAAACACACTCAGACATCTGGTCACTGCATAAAGAGTTGCTACTTCTCATTTATCAGCTCTGAAAATTCTGCAGGACCTTTCTAAGCTACTTTCAACCTACAATAAGAATCTGACCGACAATGTATTGTTTTCAGCCCTGGGCTGGGCAAACAAAGTTGAGAAGCTACCTAGAATTCAGGACTCAAACACCAATTTTAGCTGCCCTCCCTTATCACCCCTGCAGCTCAGCTGACTTGCAGCTTTCCATATGGACACTCTTAGGCCATACTAACCACCAATCAATTCAGTTTACTTTTGCATACATTTGAGATATACTATATTAGCTCACCCTTCTGCCAGAGCAGACTGAAAGGAGTTACCTCATCACAGCAGAAGCAGAGTAATTAAGCAACTAATTCACTTGTATGTCTGCATCCTTCCTAAGTCATCTTGTTGGTGATTTACAATCTAAAACAGGACCCTGGTTTTGCTTACTTAACAATGCTGAGTCACTGGGTAATGAGAATGGATAGGTGTAGACACTGACTAAAAAATCCAACTCACCAGAATTCTTAAGATCCCAAAAAACAGCAGTTTTGTTAAATACTCTCAAATAATTTTTACAGTCCTTTTAACATTTGCTTTAGAGGAGCTCTACAACTAAAATTTCACTTTTCACATGGACTGTTTTTGCTAAAAAATAAACATTTCTGAATTACAACAACAAATGAATGGTACTTATCAACCTAACCACAAAAGAGACATTTCAAGATCTCCCTCAACATCCTGTTAATGTCACAGTTCCAGCAAACCAAGATTCTTCAGAATAGTATTTCAATATGCAGACACTACCACATATAAATCCCTGCCTCAAGTCACAATCTAACAGTAACATCAAAACATAAAACCACTAAAAACGAAAGTTTGCTTACTTTTAACTGCATCATATCATGCAAGATAAATTCAAGAAAATTATCTGGTTTGCATATCTTTTCTTTTCCCTAAGAAATTAAGCACACAAAACAGGTAGTCCCTCACTGGCAAGCATGACACGTTATCTAGGACTCTCTAGCAACAGATTAGTCCCAGAACAACCTGGCCTGCTTCTGCCTTTGTTTTCTCCAGGGAAACACACAAAGGAAACCAGCAGGTTCTGTGAGCAACCCATGAGGAACCAGACTTGGTTAGTCTCTCATCCCTAATTGCAAGGGCTGACTTTTCCTATGGCTGGAATATTTATAAGAGCTTCTTTTAATGGATTTCTTTCCATGTTAGCTGACTATATTTTCACTAAATCTGGAATAATTTAATTGGTATGATTTCAGAAGCACCATAAGACTATATGCCTCACTTACCTAGGAGGGCACACTAAAAGTCACAGGGTTTGCTTACAACACATAAAGACATTTTGCTTGTTTTATCTCTTTCATTCTAAACAGGCAAGAAGCAAACAAAACAAACAAACAAAAAATGAGTAAAAAAAAAAGTTACCTTTCTGCAGAAACAGAGGGGGGGAAAAAACCCTTCAAATATATCAAAATAGATGATCTCCAAAGACACAGAAGCACACCTTTGTTACTAAGCAAGGAAAGCAATTCTAGCAGGGAAGACATGTCTTTTTGGGGTTTATAGGTTGTTGGGTTTTTTTGGTATCCACAAATCTTACTCAGTTTTATTTTCATGAAAAACTTAATTAAAAGCATTAAATATTTTATATTAAAATTCCTATCAGAATACTACTAACTCTTGATTCAGTCAACAACCAGTGCATCCTCTAAGTCATCACACTGAAAGAAACCAGCACAGTAAAGGTTAAAACTTTTAAAGCTTGCTGATATGTAAACCTTTACACATTAGAAAGAGATCCCAATTTTTCCTTTTGAAGGACAAATGGGAAGAAAAAGGTAAAACAAGTTTATTTATCATAGAATCAACCAGGTTGATCATCCAGTCCAACCTATCACCCAGCCCTATCCAGTCAACCAGACCATGGCACTAAGTGCCTCATCCAGTCTTTTCTTGAACACCCCCAGGGACGGTGACTCCACCACCTCCCTGGGCAGCCCATTCCAATGCCAATCACTCTCTCTGGGAAGAACTTCCTCCTAACATTCAGCCTGTACTTCCCCCAGCACAACTTGAGACTGTGTCCCCTTGTTCTATTGCTGGTTGTCTGGGAGAAGAACTGGCTACAGCCTCCCTTCAGGTAGTTGTAGACAGCAATGAGGTCACCCCTGAGCCTCCTCCAGGCTAAACACCTCCAGCTCCCTCAGCCTCTCCTCATAGGGTTTGTGTTCCAGGCCTTTCACCAGCTTCATCACCCTTCTCTGGACACATTCCAGCACCTCAACATCTCTCTTGAATTGAGGAACCCAGAACTGGACACAGTACTCAAGGTGTGGCCTGACCAGTGGTTCCCATACTGGGAAGTTCACTTGCGGTAGGGATTTGAAGTGATCTCTGGAGATTATCTAGTCCACCCCCTGGTTTTATTTCCTCCTCCTCCTCTCTGCATTTCCACTCTGCATTTTTTTCCTTAACAGCAGCTCCAGAGACTGTGCAGTCTTCTGTTTTCTTTTCAGACCACACAAGGGGAAAATGAATGTGAAGATGGAAAAACTATTGCTTTGCACCAAACACATAAAATTCAGACGCTGAACACAAACATACTCAATGTTTAAACAACTTCCTCAGAACCCTGCTTTTCCAGACCAGGTAGGTGTTCCCATCAGGCAGATTTAGACTTGTACACAATAAAATTTCAGAGCACTGCTCTGAAAGGTTTTCAGGTAGCACCACAGATTAACCATCACCTTGTGACAGAGATCTTACCCTTGCAGAGATTCACAGCTAACCATTAGGGGCCCTATTTAACTGGCACAGTAACACTACACACTGTTGCATAAAACCAGCAAAGTAGCCACCAAAGAAGCCATTCAGTAGGAGAAAATTCAGGGGGCAGATAGACATCAAAGCATTTAAGACAAACCTAGGAAGTGCTTCCAGAAAGCCATATTGCAGGACGACAGACTTGCTCTTCTAAATTCCTTGCAGGGTGGTCTGACCCCAGCAGCCCTAACAGCTGGATCTGGGTTTTGAGACCTTCTGTGACCACCACCCCCCCCGCCTCAAAAGCACAGACTTTAGCCTACCTCCACATCACAGGAAAGCAGCTGACTTCCCCATCTGGCAGCAGCTGCTGTTGAAAATGCTTCTCTGACACCTGCTGCACAGATCCAGGCAGTTGTTCACAGCAAACCTGGAAGGGACAACTGCTGCTCCTAACACAGAGAGCTGGGCTGTTACTTTTGCAAAAGCCAGGAAAGCAACAAACAGCTGCTGCTGACTCAAACACAGAGCCAGACTACTGTTGGCCCGACAGACAGCGGGTGGCAGTTGTTGCACAGAAGCTGGGAGCAAATGGTATTCAGCAGCAGGGCAGAATTTATCTCACCTGTGGCATCATTTCCCTTCTCACCAAGGCGAAAAGCAGCAGCCAGAAGTCTCCAGAAGACCACACTCAGCCTAACAGCCAGTAGTTAGATATGAAGACTTAGAAGTCTGCTCCTCTCAACTTTTTTTGTTGAACAATTCCGTATTTCCTCTAACTACCAACAGCAGCTATATTTTCTCCAAACAAAGACCACCTCTAAGCTAATCCAAACTAGGTTTTAGCCTCGACCATTTTGCACAACAGGTTCAGGCTCATTAAAATCAGGCAAACAGATGGATGTGAATTACACTCTCTCCTGTAAAAGTCGTCTAGGAGGGAAAAAACCAAAAATCTCACTTGGTGCTTAAGTAATCTCCACATGCACACTGCAGTTAATGTCCTCAGCTGCAGCTTCTTGCAGTAATTCAGTGCAGATGCAAACACAGGTACCACGCTCAGCCCCATAACCAAAAGGATAAAATTACAGCCAGCCATAGCTCCCAGAATGGCAACAAATTCAGACAACTGATCTCCAGAGTAAAGTCATACCAGTTGTCAACTACAGGCTTTTTCCTTCTGGCCAGTATCTCCTGCATCTGTCTCAAAATAAGACTAAGTTACTGTGATTCAATCAGATGCCTAGTCCTCAGACACTGAAACAGCTCTCCTGAGCTGGATCAAAATGAAAAAAGAGCTTTCTGTCATCAGCATTTTTTTGCAACTGTAGCTCAGTCCATCTTTTTAATATTTATACAAAGAATGTCCAAAGAAATAACTACATGAAGGCACCAAACAATTCGACAGGTGAGACTACCTAGGAAAAAAAAGCTTTCACCTTCTGGGGATCTCCTGCAAACCCCGGGAAGTCAGCATTAATACATTCCCACCCACTGCAACTGCACAGACAGCACCCTAGGCAAATGCTCACTTTTGAAAGTACTCAGTGTTTATCACTACATGCAGCAATGCAACTAGGGCTAATTCTACTCCATAAAGATATCCAATGTCATTTTAAAGAGAAATATAAAAAGCACTGTCAAAGCATAAATACTGTTAAAATCAATTCGTTACCCTTTCAGTAACTTTTCATAAGGTAAGAGAAATTAGGAGCATGGAAAAATCTTTTTGGGTACAGGCTCTTAGCCTGCCCAGAAGGATGGCTGAATTCTGCAGGTCAGCATCTTGAAAACATAATATACACAAAATAATAAAGTTCTTAACAGTAAATGAGCTATAGCAAAGGGTATTACTCATCTCCTTGCTTACTTCCCCTGCAATATAACCAAAACTTAGTTTACCGGTTTTCTCACCTCTTCAGTTACAACCAAACAGATCAGTTCACAGATACACTCCAGCTTCCTCTCAGGTTTTGCATAGCTCCAAAGACAAAGTCTAGAGTCTCCCTGGGCAATTCCAGCTCTTCAGCACCTTTCCTGGGAAGTTTTGCTTCCTTATATCTAATTATAATTTCCTTTGCTGGAATCCATATCCATTGCCTCTCATCCTTGGACTGTGAAATTCCAAGAGAAATTAGATTAACCTCGCCTTTCACAAAACATACTGCAGCCTCTTCTCTGCTAGGCAGCCTTCCACTGGACTTGCTCCACTTTGTCAGTGGTGGGACAGATACTGAAGAAGGTACTGCTGATAGTAATGGTCTCATCAGAACTGCATAGAAGAGGAATGGCCTCCCTCAGTCTCCTGGCATACGGAAGTCACCATGCAGTTACTACTTCTGCTAGAAGAATCTGTCATTCGCTTCCTAAGAATTCCTAATAAAAATCAAGTTTCTGGATGTGGGACTATTAAAGAACCCAACCCCTAGTTTGCCATTTCTGAAGTAAAACATAGTACCTTGCTTCCTTTTCCCATGCCTCATGAGGAGAATGGCTCAGTTATCATACATAAAAGTTTACAAGCTGTAAAGCATCCAAGGGCAACTCCAAATTTTATCTGCTACAAGACTACTCAACTCAGAAAGTTTTAGGACACTAATTCACCCATAACATAGTGGTAAAAGAGAAAATTTTATTGACAATTCACACACATGTTGTGGCAATGGCAATTACTCCAAAGCAACTGAAACAGAGCATAGCACTTGTTCCCTAAAAATATGCTCAACCAGGCATTAGTACCATAATATCAGATTTAGGATCCACGCATAACTCCCCTTTGGACTATGAGATTCAGTACATTCACAGGATCACAGGATGTTAGGGGTTGGAAGGGACCCAAGGAGATCATCGAGTCCAACCCCCCTGCCAGAACAGAACAATGTCATCTAAGACAGATCACAGAAGAAGGCATCCAGATGGGCCTTGAAAGTCTACAGAGAAGGAGACTCCACGACCTCTCAGGGCAGCTTGTGCCAGTGCTCTGTGACCCTTACAGTAAAGAAGTTCCCCCTGTGTTGAGGTGGAACTTCTCGTGCTGCGACTTATACCCATATTACTCCTCCTTCAGATACAGATGAGAACTGTTGATACCTCAGCACTTTTCACCCCAGAGTCCCACCTGTCTCAGGACCACATCCACAGCCTGCAACACCAGCTACATACATAGCCTCTGTGGCATCTCTCATCATTCTAACTTTGCAATGACTCTGCTGAAGTAATGAGACTGTTCTTATTATGAGTCATCCAGAGTTATTAAATTAACTTTTACTTCTTTCTGTTTCAGACAAAGACTGGGACACAAACCAACAAGTCACCTACTGTAGGCATCTAAATGAAGAGGTAAGAATGCTTCTTGCTTTTTACATAACTCAGGAGACAGTCTTGTAAAAATTAGGCAGATTCACCTGCAGTTTGCTTAGGAAAATTAAGAAAGTATTTAAGTAGATATGCAGGGCTAAAGGTTTGCCCAATGCATTTCAACTCCCACCCCTAACTATAAACAAGCTTCCTTCTACTATTCAAGCATCACCTTCAGCAAAAACATGAAGGAAGCATTAGTCACTGTATCAGAGGAACAGAGGGTTAAAAAAAAGAAAAAAAAAATGTATTTCTGAAGGCCACAGAAGACATTTCTACCTATTAGTTACCAAGATGACAAGAGTAAATTTTGCCCATGCTCCGAGATGACTGCAAGCCTTCTGAGCTAAGCAAGCAGAGTACAAAGTCTAAACTGGTAGCATGAAGCTCTAACCACTTCTTAGCAGAACTAGCTAACTTGGCACCACGCTAACCACTTTCAAATGGTTTCCAGCAGACTTTGCACACTCTCAAGACTCTTGAGCAAGTTATGCTTCCGGAATACCACGAAAGCACATCCCTAGGAAGCCCACAAGCTGAGCCAAGACATGAACTCCAGCTTCCCAAACCCCATGCTAACACTCTAGCATTTAAGCCACATGCATTACATACAAAGGGCAGTGGTCAAACCGAATTAAAAACCAAACCAAAACATAAGCCAGTACCCATTAATTAGTACTCTGGACTGCTAAACCCATTTGTCTTTCCTGAGCACTGAAGACAGCCTTTACCCAACAACTACAAAAAGCTTCAATTAGGATAATGCAAATTCTTTTGTGCTTGTTCAATACTTTAATAAAAAGTGTCTCAGTGAAGGAAAAACCTCCAAGATTTCCCAAATCACAGATATTTTGTTCTTACGGTATCTTATATGTTATCACACAAAAAGATAAAATGGTGGAAAAAGAACTACAGGCATCAGACAAACACTTTTGCTTACTGGACATTTGCTGTCATCTCCTTTCTCTTCATTGACTCAAAAGCAGTAGAAATTTAAAAACAACTAAAGAATAAATAAAAGCCACTTTCTAGATAAGCACAGAAAGGAAGAATACTAATCCACACAAAAAATATTTACTCAAGATTCCACAAACACTTAGGGGTTTTTTTGGGTAAAGAACATGACCACAAGGAACAGAAAACTTCTTCAAAATCTGGAAATGATATCCAAAACAGTGAATCAGAACAACAAGAAATCCCAGCCAAACACAGGCCATATACCATGAAGCAGACCAACAAGGACTGCAGGAAAAAAAAACAACAAACAAGCAAAACATTTCTCTAAAGACATAAAAATTATATAAGCTTTTAAAAGCACTTAGACAAGGAATGCTTGTCAGGCTGCCAGCAAGTCCCTACAACCAAAGGAAGAAGGTACTACAGAGGTATTCAAAGAAGGTAAGGGCGCATCAAAAAAAAAAAAAGCTAAATTATGTGCTCATACTCACTACAAAGGAACCTAGGGACCATCCTGTAAGAAAGCTGTTCTTTACAGGGAACTCTCTCATTCTAAAGCGTCAGTAGAGACATACAGAACAAACCACCAGGACGAGATGATAGTCCCCAAAATTCTACTGGCACTTAAACACTAATGTTTCACAGCAGGCTGCCCTTTAAATGCTCTTTAGGTAGAAGTTAAATCAACCTCACATTCCCACGGTGCTGACTGACTCACTTTGGTGAATTTTATTGGAGTGTAAACCAGACATGGTTAAGATTTCTACAGTTCAGACAATTTTGACTTCTATACCATAAGAAACAGCAGAAATTCCCATCAAGTACACAGACTAAAATTAGTATACACATGAATCACAGAATATTAGGAGCTGGAAGGGACCTCAAAAGATCATCCAGTCCAACCCCTCTATCAGAGCGGGGTCACCTAGAGCAGGTCACACAGGAACATATCCAGATGGTTTTAAACATCTCCACTGAAGGAGACTCCATAACCTCTTCAGGCAGCCTGTTCCAGTGCTCCACCACCCTCATAGTGAAAAAGTTTTTCCTTATGTTTACATGGACCCTCCTATGTTCCAGCTTGCACCTACTGCTCCTTGTCCTGTCATTTGACATCACTGAGAAGAGCCTGGCTCCATCCTCCCAACACTCAACCTTCATGTATTTATAAACATTAATGAGATAATGTTACCTCATTAATGTTTTGGAATGAGTCTCATCTTCTCCAAGCTGAAGAGTCTCAGCCACCCAAGTCTTTTCTCATAAAGGAGATGTTCAATTCCCTTAATCATCTTTGTAGCTCTGCACTGAACTCTTTCAAACAGTTCCCTGTCCTGAACCGAGGGGCCCAGAATTGGACAGAATATTCCAGATGCAGCCTCACCAGGGCAGAGAAGAAGGGGAGAACTTCTCTCAACCTACTAGCCACACCCCTTCTAATACATGGTCCAAGTCAGTAAGGAAAAATGAACACAACTTCTGCAGTTGAAATTCACACATCACACAGCCACCTCTGAAGCACTCAGATGAAAAACACCAGGCTAACTCAGACTAACACACTTTTATTTCTCAAGTCTTATAACAAAGTCCATCACCAAGCTTTTAAAGTGCTGACTTCCAGAAACCAGGAGAAGGTAAATCCATTCAAATTCTGTGTATTTCAGCTCTTTCCTAAGGACCAGTCACTGCTGCAGATGAGACATTAGGTCAGTAGAGTCTTCGATCTGAGCTGATATGGCACCTTTGATACTTGCTCACACAAACAACCTGCCCTTTAAGGGAAAAAAAATAATAGAGGTGACTCAATTTCAGAGTTCTGGTTTTCACAAATTGTATTTTACCTATCACAGGAAACAAAACCTATATAAAATAACTCAAGGGCTACTGTACTCTGTTCTAGTTTCAAAACCCATTTTAAAAAAATTTAGCTTTAATGAATTATCTTTTGAAAGCATAACTACTACTGCAGAACAAAGACCTGCTCAACCAGTTAGACATAGAGGACCCGGAGATGACTACTTCAAGAGACCAAACAGCATGTTATGCATACATTAGGGCATTGGTTTCCTCCTTCAGCAGTTTGTTTTTACAACTGCACATTATGCAGTCAACTCTAAAAAATGAGCTTAATTAATAGGTACCAATTCAAGACAGTAAGCAAGTCATTTCCTTTCATCCAAATGGCAAGGGACATGTAAAATGTTACGTACTTCCCCAGGCTTTTTATTCTAGTTCTTACAGTAGTTAAAAGGAAGGATTCACCTAATGGCTGCCTCACAAATGAACAGACATATCCACTGACCAGAAAATAGGAAGCCCTGTCAAAGGCATGCCACCCAGTTCCTGCAATAAGCTATTAACTCTTGCTTCTAGTAGGAAAATGCATGGGAACTAGGCTTCTAAAGGTAACTGAATCATAAGAACTGCTCAGAGGAGGAAGTTCTACCCTTTCAGATTTCCCAGCACCAATACAACGGCCTGAATATGGGAGATTCTCTGAGCCCCTTAAGACATGTAGCAGCTTGCTCCAATTCTCATCCTCTCCTCCTCTCCCTCACCCAAGTTCCTGGTTTTGTGTGGAAGGAAGTATGTTTACTGTACATGACTTTTGCTTACCAAGAAGTATCAGCCACATTTTATTTTCAATGTGACAAGTAACTTTCACATTACCTTTCAATGAAAGCTCATTCTTAACCTCTGGGAGTACAGATAAGTTCAATATTATAATTAGTATTAGTTGTCATGGCATCTGAAAAAAGATTCTCTAGTTACCACCTCTCAATCTGTTTCAGTGACCTACTAACCCAAATACTTATATGAATGGGCTGATGGAAACGGTGACATGATTACTATGATGTGAAGTCTTTTCAAGGTAATTGAATGAAAAGAACAGCACATACCTCTTTCTAAAGATGAACTGGTGCTTCAGTGCTAAATTATTTAGGTTCTCGCAGCAGGGCTGTAATGCACATAAACCATGGTATCCTTTCTTGTCTATGGACGTCACTATCTGTGCTTCCATAGGAGACTTTAGCTGGCTTTTCCATGAACAGCTATCAGTGGAAATATCTAAGTTACCAGGTTTCTAAATGGACATCACTCTTACTTTAGTTTCTTATTTTTGACTCTGCAATACACTTCACCCTTAACGGCCAGAAAGGAGACTAGTACTTCAAACTAGCTTATGATGAAGATGAGCTTTGGGATTACAGCTGAGTCTGAAAGCATCTGGAGAAATTAAATTGTTGATTCTTCAGAAATACACAAAGAACAAATTAATAAAAGCAACACTTTTGGTATCAGAAAACAACAACTGAATTAACCAAAGTGCATTAAACATGCAGTATTCTTTTAGCACACCTATTGAGTCTAAGGCCATTTACACCAAACCCAAACAAAGAAATCAAATAACCAGTTCCAATGCTCTTACTGACTGGAATTTAAAAAATTATAGCATGTGATAAAAAGTAGCAAGTATTACAAGGAATTCTAATCAAAATGAACATTAAGAGGCTTCATAGGGAAGAACTTCAACATTTCAACTGTCCTAAAGTCCTCTTTTTGTACACTGAAAAGCAACACTATTAGCTATTTCAAAATTTAGCTAAGGATATATTAACTTACTTTCACATAAAAGTCAGGTGAAATAGTGCTCAGCATTTTGGCACCTGCCTACTGAAAATGTAGCAGAGTAAAGATATCCAGCATGAGTAGATGAAGAAACAAAGCTGCTTGTCTCAAACCCTGATTTCTAGAGTATTGGGCTTCCTTCCAGCTACTAGAGAGTTGCAGATCTCTCAGTCCAGCTGGTGTGCTCTAAGACCACCCACTACATCATACTCTACAGAGAGGCCACACAGAAGAAAAGCCTGGTTTGAGCAAGACTGAGAACTTAAGCTCAGACAGATCCAAACACATATAAACCCAGAAATTTAGGTGCACAGGGAGAGATTCTGGTAAAAATGTAGGCTTCCAAAGATTTTAAACATAACTTGAAGGACACTTCCAAAGATTTAAACTTTGATTGGAAGTCTCTCTTCAGCACCTGCCTTTTGTAGAAGATCTTGTTCCAAATGAAGTGCCAAACACTTCAGAGAAAAGTCTGCAAAGAAATCAAGAACAGTCCATTCTGCTCTGATGCTTGAACAACAGAACACGACCTTGTCTTTCAGAAATCAGTGTCAAGGATATCAACTTTGCTATTTGTTCAAAACTGCTTAGTGGATTGTTTACCCTTACCAAAAAATGTATGAAACACTGTTTCAAGCACCAATCCTAAATCATAGCCCAAGGTAAGAATTATGGGCAGTGACTCAAAATGATTCCTGAATCTGCCTACATTTTTCACCCTTCAAATTTTCATACTAGCAGTAATTTACAAATGATAGAAAACCTGGGCCACTACACCAATAAAAAGAAAGCAAAACTCCCGTAGCATCCCTCCCACAAAAAAATACACATGTATATTCTGCATACAGACAGTGAAAACAACGTGCACAAAAGACATAATCTTGCACTCATCCGAAGCAGACAGATGTTTTCATAGCCACCAAAAAATAAGTCTTTAAAAACATATCTCATCAATTTTTTAACTGCATTGTGTTAACTTCCAAAGTTAAAAAGATTCTCCAGTTTCTTCAATTCTAGCCATTCCAGAAAGAACAGAGTAGTCTGAATTATGTTTAAACCTTGGGGGGGGAAGGGGGGGGAAAGCTGATGTATCAATGCCATGTTTGGTTTTAGAACTTAAAACATGATTATATAGCATGCTTTCTCACCTTTCTGTCACTGATGGCAATGAGGTTCTTCCTTTCCAAGTCTCCCTCGCTCCTCCCACAAACCTCTGCTTTTATGTAAAAGATTGACACGAAGGTGAAGTTTGAAGAAAAAAGTATTTATATGTGTGTGAATTATGCCAAAGGCAATCTATTGCCCAGTTAAGGGAAAAAAAAAAAAATCACATAACTTGAGCTACTTATGTGGTCAATGAAAAATGTGAATTCTATGAAAAATTCCATTCTGAAGCTCCATGTACCAGATATTCTTGTAATACATGAAGACCAGGGAGGTGGCAAAGCTCACAATATTCTAATCCTTAGACCCACTCTGTGTTTAGGACTGCTGTGAGAACAGCCACATAGCATGAACAAAGTGGTCCTATGATTTACAATGACAAAAAGATACTCTTGCTAATTTTAGTTCCCACCCTGAGTGAAGCTGTAAAAACACAGGCAAAGGTGATGGCTTACAAAAACATCAGTGACTGACATTTCTGCCAATACTCAGAGACTGATTTTCATTCCTGAACAGTTTACGTCATTTTAACTAAGTTCAGTGCAACTAAATTTGTAATTTTAAAAGAATGAACAAATTTATTCTCCTTCTACTGAAAACTGGACCCTAAATTGCACAGATCATGAGTGTACTTGCATCATGTGGGTAACTGGGCATCCCACTGCTGATGGAAGTACATTTTGCAGGTAAGCACACTACACAAAGAACAGAGATGTTAGCCAAAAATGGCAGAAATTATAACACCCTGATTTCCCCCCAGTATGTGAGGTATGTTGCGGTATCATTCTTTTACCAATTCACACACAATTACCTTTTATAAAGCATTTATGCTATGAACACAAGCTGTTGTGGGTTTTTTTCCTATATGCCAATGACACTTTGTGGAGAAATTCTGAATTGCATTTAGTAAAACAACTAAAACTTGTTTGTGCACTTAACTCCAGTGCTTTAGCTACTTCCACTGAAAACAATCAGACTACTCATGTATAAAGTTAAGCTTCTGGCTAATCTTTCTTAAGTGAGGGCCTAAAAAGGAAAAGTTAGACAGGTTGCTTACAGCCCACATGCATGAATAAGTACTTTGTACTCTCGAGGTTGCATACAGTAACCTCATTAAAAAAGGAGGGGAAAACAAAATAATTACAAACCACATAGAACAGGCTTAAACAGTTTTGAGACATTAAGAAAAAAAACATTGTGGTAGATCACCTACTCTGTTTTATTCTATAGTTAAAATATTTTATAAAGTTATTCAATGTTTGTCTGTATATGTATATATACATAAACATTTTCTGTGCATACATACAGAATATTGTATTCCTCTTGAGTACTTCAGAATGCAGAATTAACCTGCTACAATATCCTGTTGTAGTTGACATAAGTGGCAGAATCCCTAGTGTCTTTGAAAGATACAAAAAAAGTCCACAAAGGCTTCACAAAAACAGCATCAGTATAATTACGGCCTCACTGAAATGTATGTTATGGGAACAGAAAACCCTTTCAGGTTTTACAAGTCCAAAGACCACAGCTCTATCCCTCTTAAACATAACTCAGGAAAGGCAAAGTCAAAATGGTGACAGAAGTTTCCCTCCCAATTTAAGTCAGCAAAAATTAGCTGAACAATACTACAAAGAATTGCTTTTAAGATTTGCAGCACAGCATTCTTCAATAAGATACCTCATGCAAACATAGAAGATAGCAGCAGAACTCTAAGAAACATATTTATTAATTAAAATACATAAAATATAGAAGGGAAAATTATGCAGAGTTACTTTGCACATAGTGCTTTATTTTCCATTTTAAATTCTTAGTGAATGAGTTGTAAATTCCATCAAGTATTTAGAATACTCAAAATCCTTTACCATTTTGTAACAGGCTAAAGATACAAGATCTAATAATGATTGACATTGTCCTTTACTAATCTGAAACTTTAACAGTGCAACAGTTGACAGTTTAGTGGTTTTCATAATCAGGTAGAAGCTTGATTAGTATTATTAAAAACAAAAAAGAGAGAGAAAATAGAAAAGAAAAAAAGTGGATGAAACATAAAACCAAAGTCATCTGCTGAAATACAAGCTGAAAACGTTTAGGTTCTGTTAAATAACCACTGTTATAGGATAAAATATTTCCTGGGTCCTGGGTTCACAACCATTATGTTATGCTCAATCTAAAACTGGTTTCTGTAACTCCACCACCCGTCTGCAAGTTTGCAGTAGTACTTACTTGTCTTCACAGCACCAAACACTGCAGGTTTTTATTATTTGGTTTCAAAACCCAAGCACAACAACTACTGCAGAACTGCATAACAGCATTAGCATTACAGACTTGAAATGTGGATACTTGAACACGCCACAACAATCTTCCATTCACCAGATACTAATTTAACCATTGTCTGAGATTCCTGAATGTAAACCTGCTTCACATAATGTGTGATTCTGTCCCCACCAGTATGGATGTAAACCAGGGTCCCAGTTTCCTGGGACTCTGTTAAAACACAGTGTATAATTGCTGAAGGAACTCTTTTATGAAACCCCAGCCTTAAAACTGATACATCACACCTTACATACACAAAAGTATCTCAAAGCACAACAACAGAAAAGCTCGTTATAGAAACATCTGTTAAGCATTTTAATAAATACTTAATATAAAGGTGTAAGACACTCGGGTACAGGAAGGGGAAACACCTCCCTGTTATCAACTGGGAACTCCATGTGTTACGTCAGTGAGATACCAGACGCCTTCTGCAAAAAAGGAATTACATAATGTACACTACAGCCACCCTACCTGTAATTCCAATGAAACACTCTTGTTAAACTCACAGAGTAAACGAAGGGATTACTTTTTAACGCTAAATTAAACAGTTTCACTGCTTACAGCCGAGAAAGTCTTTTAAGAAGTTGAACGCACAGACAGTGCTTTTACAACTCAGTCCAAGAATACCCAGCAGCCCACCCATGCAAACGAAGAAAGCTTTACCAAAAAAAAAAAAAAAAAAAAAATCAAGATACAAAAGCAAATATTAAAAATATACATTCCAGTATAATCTGACACCCTTCCAAGCTGCTTTTGACTCTCCCCACCATTTCAAATGCAGGTATCTTCCATTTGTCTGTTCACTAGTTCTTAGGTAAGCAATACAAAACCAAGCAGTATTAAGAAGCAAGATACTGAACAGATTAACCAGGTTCCTAAACACATCACTTTTATTTAGAGAAAGATTTTATTCTAGGAATAAGATTCAGGAGTTTGAAGTTAAATTATAACCTTTTCATAGGGAGGAATAAAGTTAACAAACAACTTCTAAAGGCACGTTCCCCCTTTCTACCAAACATCATGTTGTTTGGAATGGGATGGGAAGAGTTTTACCATCATTACAACAGTCATAAACTGAGGCAAGCGTGAAGCTAGTGTTGATGTTCCAAAGGAAACACCTCTGTTCAGAGTTAATCTGTAGCACCAGTAAGTGATTCACTACAAACACGGTGACAAATCATGAGGAGTGATGAGTTTTGTATCCTCCCTGGCATTTGCCTCTTCCAAGTGAGCTGGCTCACAGCTGTCCCAGGGCCTGGGTGGTTCTAGAGGGTTGGAACAAGCAAAGTGGATGAAAAGGCCTTTTTTTTTTTTTTTAATTAAAAGTCGAAACTCTGTAAGTTAAAGAAGACATTTTGTTCACGCACCTTGACAGAAGAGAGCATGTTTTCCCATCTCTGATCAAAACCAAAAAAAAAAAAAAAAAAAAAAAGGAAGAAGAAAGAGAAGGGGCTTTGGAGGGTGGGCTTCGCACCCACCACCCTGGACCTTCCCACAAAGAACGAGCAGCACAGCAAAGAAGAGAAAGAGAAAATCAGCAAGAGGCCACGGCGGTGCGGCGGCGGCTTGAATTTACCTGGAAATCAGCCAATATCATTTCTCGGTCCATGTTGGACGCCATTGCAGCCAGCTGCGTCCCCGACTCTACTCTAACCCGCGCACCTGGAACTGCTGCCGGCGAGGACGGGGCAGTGTGGGAGCTACGAGCTCATCGAGGCGCCGGGCTCCTCTCGGGCTCCCGCGGTGCCCTCGGGCTGTCCCACCCGGCAGCTCTGCGGTGGCAGCAGGCGGAGGAGGGGAGAAGGAAGGAAAGAGGCGGGCAGAGAGCCGGGAGCGGGACGAGGCCGGGAGCGGGCAGCGCTGCAAAAGCGGCTGGCCCGGGGAGGAGGAGGAGGAGGAGGCAGCGCCGCTCCCTCCCTGCCTCCACAGGGCCTGTCGCACACTTTGCCTGTCATTGAGGTCGCAAAGAGGCGCTTTGCGGCCGCCACGTGACCACGCTCCTGTCAAGCGCTCGCGAAGCCGGAGGAGGGGGCGGTGCCGTGCCTTCCCGGCAGCCCGCTGCCGCCGCGGCCCTCGCACTGCCGCCGAGCCTGCCGCAGCGCAGGGAGGCCGTTCTGCGCCGAGCGGCTGAGGGAGCCTGCGGCCTTGCGCCCAGGCCTTTCCTGAGAGGGTAGATTGCCTAAGCCTCCAGGAAGCAGCGGCTACAGCCCCGGCCCGGCCTGGCCTCGTCTCAAGGCCGAGGGAGCAGGTTGTTCCGAATGGGCAAGGCAGCTTCTGCTTTCGGCTCAGCCGGGGGCAGCGGCGGCTCGCGGGCTGATACTCCAAAACTCCGTCTCGTCACCAGCGGTTCGTGGCTGCTCAGGCCTGGCGGCTGCGAGAAACACCCCGTTTGGGTTTTGCCGCCAGTTGCGGCCTAACGCGGCGGCGGGGCCCACGCTGCGGTGAGCCTGGATCATTGGGTCCGCCATCTGGGAGTGGGGGAAGTAAGGGCCGTTGCGGCCGGGGACGGCTCTGCCTCCCCGTGGGGGAATGGGGCATCTGTTCGTGGCCCTAGCAGAGGAGCGGGCAGGATCGCGGTGACATCAGTGAATATGATGACTCACTCCCCAGCGCGGTTTGCGTCTGCTCTGTCAACTTTAGTGTTCGCTGAGTGACCCCAACCTTCCCGAGGTGGCGGGGCACGCACTGATGCCGGGGGTTGGGCTCGATGAATCATTTTTCCCTGTCTTCGTACTTCTCTTAAAATCTGGGACAGCATTTTGCACAGGTTTCTGAGCCAGAAGACCATGATCTGAACAGTGGTCCTCAGGCTTTCCTGCACTGTAAGATGAAATTTCATTATATACTACAAATAAATGTGTTTGGTGTTTTTTGTTTTGGTTTTATTAATGCAAGTCTAACTGTAATTAATGTACTTTTAAGTCTTTCTGCTACAACTCGGTGCCGTTTACCTACCACCTCTACACTGACATTAAACACAAACGAGAGGTCGGACACCAGTTTGCTAATTAGTCCAACGTGTTTTCCTCTGCTCTTTGTACGGGTGTCGCAGCTACCTAAGATCACATCGGGCACCTATTAGCTAATGCAGCTACGTGATTATATTTTCCAATTGAGCTATTTTGCCGTTCTTAGAAAACACAGGCCTTTTCTTGTTTATTTCTCCACTCCCCTCCGTAAGGACTTCATGCGAGTGTTTCAGACCCTGTAACTCCCAGCTGTCGCAGCAGCCGCGCTGGCACCGGCAAGAGCTCTGGGGGCAGGCTACTGCTACGGGATCTGGCCGTGGGGAGACAGGGAACAAACGCTGCGAGCGGGTAGGGGCGTGTGGAAAGTTAAGTTGTACTTTCGGGACAGACCGTGTTCCCAAGAAAAGTACTCCCGGGAATTGTCCAAAGACTGTTTGCGGTCCCTGCCGGGGAGCGTGGGTTTCAGGGCGCCTGGGGCAAGGGTCTGGCGGCGGTGGAGCCGTTCCGGCTCTTCAGGCGGGACGAGGCCAAGTTGAAACGCCTCTTGGCGATTCAAAGCCAGAGTGTCAGAGACGTTGGATTTTGTATTTTATCGTGTTCCTGCGCTGGTTTATGTTGGCAGGATTTGCCGAGAGGTTTTTATTACCCGCTGACGTTAGCCTAACAATTCGAGCTCCTCACCAGCGACCGGAGGGATGATAAAGTAATTGCCCTCACACCTGCTCTTTTTTAACCCCGGTCGGTGTTGCAGACAGTTCTGTGCAAGGTACGAGGTATGGTGCCGTGCCAGGGACAGCCTATGCTAAATTACAAACAAATCCACCCACACATTACTAGAGAGTAACTACAATAAAAGGCTGAAAAGCGAGTTTTGGCAATTGGATTAAAGCCAATTAGTTCCTGGCACAAAGTGGAGCTATAGGTATGTTGTCAAGATTAGTTACACGGTGTTCATGTCTATTACAGTCATATTTTAATTAATGATACCTACATTAGATCAGAACAGGAAGAATTTGATCCAGAACGTGAAGAAAAGGTGAAAAGCTGAATGTGCCTCACATTGCAGGAAGTTCACGTTCGAGTCACAGCGAAAGTTTCTATTCTCACAGCCCTTTGCTCTGAGCCACTAGAGGTGGTTTAGGCTTTTTGTTTTCCTCCAACGAGTATTAGAGAGACGTGGAGATATTAATTTATTTTATTCCTTGCTATACCTGCCTATTATATCTCCCTTCAAAAGGTGCTTTTTCTCCAAATTTTGGAGCAGATGGAAGCTCTGCTTTAAGCGGGAGTATCTTTGTCATTCTTATCCACAAACTGCTTTCTGCAGAGACTTCTGACAGATCTGCACACTGAAAGAGGTCTGACAGCACTTTCTGGACGGGCAGCTTTGCTTTCAAGAGGCCTGTAGTAGCCAGCTGCACTCCACTGAATTATTTTTTTGTGTGTGGTGCAATTAACAGAAGATGAGACTTTTCTTCTGAACTGTATAACGACCAAAACAAGTCAGGGAGCACTGTTGCAAGACTTGCAGGTCTAGTTCTGCAGCAAGTTAGCAACATGTAACACCACCAAAGCCTGTGCATTTTAGGTACTGATTTGTCACTAAGTAATTTATAAGCAGTCTAATTGAATATTCAAAGTTTTTAATATATTTTCCCTCCTTACGCAGAAAAGCAGCTATATTTAAATAGATCGATGCTATTTATACACATCCAACTGTATAGTTAACTTTGAGGGAAACGTTCGTTCACGTTTTTGCTTACAAAGCTGTTAAGCACTATTACTTCTGGACAAGAATTACCATAATGAGGCCCTTAAAAATAAGCTCTTTCCCCCTTCCTTAGTGGGGGGCCGAGGGGCTGTCACTTGAGCTTAGTTGGGCTTTGCCTGTAGGCAGTTCATTACTTGTCACCTATTTTCACAAGTGTGGGTGAGAGAATCGGTACAGGGAAAAAAAAAAAAAAAA
>WAAF01004992.1:0-48788 GCA_013400475.1 Tricholaema leucomelas | reverse complement strand
GAGTTAGGGGCGGGCTCTTGGCAAGGAGGTTTTTTACTAGTATTTACTACAAGGTCTACTCCAGAAGATTAACCATCCCAATCCTTCTGTCAGTCTCCGATGCCATGCCTGGGTAAAAAAAAAAAAAAAAAAAAAAAAAAAAATTCTCATCTTTTTTCCGATCGTCAGTCACCCTAAAGAATGGCCGAGCCTTCTGGGAACGAGCTGGCGTCCGCGGCTGCCAAGGGGGACCTAGTGCAACTTACTAATTTGTTGCAAAAGAATGTAAACGTCAATGCACAAAATGGATTTGGGAGGACTGCGCTGCAGGTTGGTATCCAGAGAGGGAGAAAATATTTCATCACTGGTACCTCCGTGACCCGGGTTTCCAAAAAAGACAACGTTTTAAACAGGCTGGTGGATGAAATTCGAGTGGTTTTTCAAACTCGTTGGATGCCATATTTTTATAACTAGTGGCTCCAACTCCCTAAAATGACGTACTTGAAATAAAAGTGGTCAAAACCATGATTTCAGTCGGGGATCACCCTCAATGTCAAACGGGCTACGAGTTGGCTAATATTTTGTATCTTTGTGGGGAGGAGGCAAGGAATGAAAGAGCTGAGATGAAAAGAAATCAGCTTAGGTGAGCAGCATTTCAGAGCAGGTCTGTAAACACAAATGTGCTGTTCTCTGAATCGTAGGATTTGTCTCTTCTCTCTCTCTTTTTTCCCCGTTTCTTTTTTTTTGTTTTTGTTTTCCTTTCTGCGATATGCTCTTAGAGTGTGGCTTGTCTCTGTTCTGGGGTCTGCTTCAGTTGGTACTTTTCCTTTTATACGCTGTTTGTGAGGAATGACCTTTCTCATTGGGAAGCATGCTTGCTCAGAACTGAGGACCTTGGATATACATTAAGAGTTAGCCCTGCGAGTGAGGGTGCCAGCTGAATCGCTTGCTTTTTCATTCATATTAAAGGCTTTAAAATGCGCTTTTTTAGATCGGCTGGCAGGGCACTGGTTCTAGCTATTTCCTTTCTGATCGTATAGGGTGCTATGTCCTAATTTTTTAAGTGTGTGGCTGTGCAGACAGGAGTTGCAACTCATCCATCTGCTAACTGTTGTAGCTGATGAAAGATTTTGTTTTTAATAGTATAATATAATTATGACAAAAAGGCTAGAATACCTACCAAATAGTGAAAGAAGTGATTTATAAATCTGGGAGGGGGGGAAATGTGGTTGTTTGTACTTAAGGTATAAGTAATGAAATGTGGAAGTGGAGCTAGAGGTCTTTTTAAATTCACACATTAGAAAAATAATTTGTTAGTTCCTCTCCCCCCCCTCCCCTCAAAACATGGTAATAATTTCTGAAATGGGGTTTTTGAACAGCGTAGAGCTTGTGAGTGTGCTCGAGATATTTACAGCTTTTTTTGGCTTAACAAAGAAATATTACAGCTGGCAAACAGCACCTCTTGCTAAAAAAAAAAAACAGAATGACCTTTTTTTGACAATTTCGCTAAGGCTGGAGGTCTGTGAGCTCCTCTCTGTCCTGTGAGCACCTAAATGGGGCATCGCAGGGCAGGGCAGGCACTTGCAGCAACTTTGAAGAGAGTGAAAGGGTTTAAATTAAAAGCTCACACAAACTAACTTCTTTTCTTCGGGAAGCATTTGGCTAGCTAGTTTGTCCTCAGGACAAGGGCTGAAAAACGATTTGTCCTGCAGTAATATTTTGGGGGGTGGTTTTCTAAAAGCAGCTAACTGTTTGTATCCTGAATGGAGGCAGATTTTGCACAATATCACAGCATCCAACTACATGAAACACCCATCGGTGTCCTAACAATGCTTCTTGTTGCTGCCTAATCATAACTGAATTAATGAACCACAACAAAAATCAAAACAGGAGAATCTGTCAACTTATTTTCAATATGTATCATCCTGAAATGTGCTGTGGGTGCGTGGCCACGCTCGAAAGAGCTCTGTATCAGTGCTCTCCCCACAACCGAGATAATCTCTCCATAGTCTCTGTCTCAATTAAAACAGAAAGAATGCTCCTATGTTAACACTAATTAATTTATATTTTTCTTCTGCATATATGTTTAATTAAACAACTGCTCAGCTTGTCTTGCTTTGTGCTTTTTATTTCTGATTAAGTGTACCTCTGCAGGCCTCAAATACATCTCCTGCCTTTATGCTCTTTATCAGACTTATTTCAGTTAATGCTTTCTCCTTCTTTGCCTCCCTCCCCCCAAGTGAAACTTTGCAAAATAAAGGGCGTTTGCTATACAGTTATACCCACAGCCCAATAACATCACTTTTTATATGATTTTCTCCCCACCCCCCGCATCTTTAAAGACTTAAGTCCCCAAGCCTGAACACAGAAAACTCCCACTTAAACCAAATACATGTTTTGAATTCACAAATAATACAGCCTGAGTTCTCCAAAAGAGATTAAAATGTCCAGATTTTGCTAAAGGGAGAGAGATTACAATGCTCTTGTTTTCTTTCACATCATTTACATCTCTACTCAGAAGTAAAAGAAATGGCACATGCAAAGCTGGAAGCCTTGGGGCACAGAGAAATCTTTTTCCTCGAATCCCAGCTTCTCTTATCTGCACTTTTGCTCTTGTCTGTAGATATAATATACTGGGCTGCTTTACATCTCCAGATATGCAATAATTATTACACCTTGCTTTTTTTTTAAACAGCCTAATGTACATTTTTTACTGGGAGAAGTTTTCAGCAAATCCCTTGCAGAAAATGTGCAATATACTAAAATTAAGGCACTGAAATGCTCGTTTATGCAGATAATTTTTCTTACCAAGATTTTAAAATCAGCATGTGGATCTTGCTAAGGAAGTAAAAAAGGGGAGGTTTTTTTTTTTCTGAATTGAACACTTACAATGAGACTGCTTACAAGGACAGCAAAATATCGTCTATTGGCTAGAGATTCTACATTATCATGGTCTTTTTTGGAAAGTCTTTGAGAAAAAGGGGGGGGGGGGGAATAAATTGGTGTAAACTGTTAAGTTCCACAAAGAGACATTTGTGTTTTAATTGTGATAGTTTTATGATGCAATCGAGAACATTCAAAACTGATTTTTTTTTTCAGAAACAGTCAGAAGATCTAATTATTTCTGTTGTGATTTTTTGTTGTTGTTGTTTTAAAAGGGATGTTTATATCAACAGAATACAGCCACAGTTTACTTATAGTGAAATTATAAAAGTATTATAGAATAACCTGGGTTTAGAAGATAACTTCTGGAACTTTGAAACATTCCTTTTAACTTCTTCTTTTTGGGTGACTTAGTGAAACACAAATATTGGGGAGAAAAATTTCTTCTAGCATTTATTTTTCTTAGCAGACAGAGCTATGGTACAGTCCAAATATTTGTTTTATGATAATGCACAGACAATGTAAACACCTGGAAGCTTATAAAAACACATTCTACATTTGCTGTTGCTGAGGTAAAATATCTGTTCCTCAGAGACTCTATATTTGATGTTTAACGAGATTAAATAGTAATGCAAAGGTGTCTCAATACTTAGGTAAATGAAACCAAACCATGCTTAATTTTTGTATGTTAAGAAACTGAGATAACCCACATTTAAAAAAAAAAAAAGTTATTAAATCTCCATTCTGTGCTGCCTGTTTCAGACGTTAATCTCTCTGAGACAGAAAGCTATTACTAGTGAAGTGATAACATCTTGCACAATTTCACCGCGTTTCGTAAAAAAAGTACATTAAAAAAAAATAAAAGGCTCTGGTGTATCATTGGATTTAGAGTAGGTATCTTCTGTTTGTTCTAAATGAGGACTGAGCCCTGACAAAAGCCAGAGAGGAGAGCTAAGGCTCTTAAAGCCAGTGCTGAAGCAAACCTCCCCACCCTCCCTGCCCCGAGGCATTCAACTCTTCTCTTTTTTTCACAGGTGATGAAACTCGGGAACCCCGAAATTGCCAGGAGGTTGCTAATGAGCGGTGCCAACCCCAATCTGAAAGACAGAACTGGCTTCGCTGTAATTCATGATGTAGCCAGAGAGGGTTTTCTGGACACTTTGCAGACTCTGCTGGAGTTTCAGGCCGATGTTAACGTTGAGGATAATGAGGGCAACCTGCCCCTGCACTTAGCGGCCCGGGAGGGGCATGTGCGGGTGGTGGAATGCCTGCTGGCACACGCGGGGTGCAAGGTGGGCCACCAGAACAAGCGGGGGGCCACTGCCTATGACCTCGCCAAGCTCTACAGGAGATCTGCTGTGGTGAAGCTCTTAGAAGACAGCAGCTTCTTCCCTGGACCTATGGATTGAATCCAGTCCGGATGGGCTCCTCTTTGGACACTGGGGCTTTCAGCCTTCTTTGTTGTTTTTTTGTTGTTGGGTTTCGGGGATCTTTCCCCCCCCTTTTTTAAATAGCATTTGCTGCAACCTTACTTCTATTGTTATTTTTTCTTTGAACATCTACTAGTGTAAGTCTCGAAAAAATTCTAGAAGTGGGTTTTTAGATAATGGAAATGTTTTAAATCCACACTCCTAGCCATTCTTTACACCTACCATTTACAGAGTACTCACAGACTCAGCCACGTGTGTGTTGGTTGCTCATACCTAGCTTTCCAGTATCAAGTTTTACAATGTATTTTAGGTCATTTGTACTAAGTCATTAATACATATTCACTTGCTTAATGTTGCTGGACTTTTAAGGAAAGAATTCATCTTACTGTGATTTCTCCCACCTCTCAGTGTAACACACACTTCAGTCAGGCTTCAATTTCAAGTCCAGTTTTGGATTAAAACAGCCTTTTTGGGGGGTAACCTGCAATTCTCTGCTCAGGTAGAGCTTGAAAGTCAAAGGCAGCTTGGCCTGAGGACAGAGGATAGCGCTTAGAGGCTTTGGGAAATAGCTGCATTTTGACACTAACAAGAGCTTGTAGAATAGAAGTAGGTCACTTACTTTGTAAATGTAGATGACACTTTTCTCTTTTGTGTATTTAAAGTTTCACCAGGCTGTTTTTTTTTATTTAGTTACCAGAAACTTGTACCGGTGGTGTTTTCTTGATTGCCGGAGTTTTTTTTCAGTTCGGTTTAGTACTTTGTGTTTACTGTGCACTGAAGGAGACATTTTTGCTAGTTTCAAAACAAGCAGCAGAGAGCCATTGTCAGGGGCAAGAGGACACGAAGGCTCTGATACTAGTTTTCTGTTGGCTTCATAAGCTGAGTGCAGTTTAGATGCTTGTCAAAAAATATTTTCTTTCCAACAACTACTCTGTTTTGCTTGAAAATAAGCTATTTTTAATGATACATACATCTCACAAAACAGGAATCTGTGAATACAGTGACATATAGGAAGCATCATGTTTGATAATTGGGTAGTTATGTTATTGTTTGCACCTAAACCAGAATTTAACTATCAAAAGTTCTCCTTTAGGGTACAATTGAGAGTATTCATCAAACTCATTTGCCTCTTCATTTACAACAAGGAGCTAACGACACTCAGCACTACAGGAGAAAGCATTTAGTGTGAAACTCTTCACATGTGTACTGATCTAGTCGTTGGGTAGATGGGCCACTTAAAATGCTTTGTTTTAAATAGTCTACATTTTAATTTCACAAAATAGAAGGTTTTAAATCAAGGCAAAATGAACAGCACTTACAAGAGGAGGGGGTGTATATTAATTGAAAAAAAATAGCCCCACAAAATGAATTATTGCCATTTTCAAGCAAAAAATAATTTGTTGAAACTGTCTGTCATGTTTACCATATGCTCTGTCACCCTGCTGTGTTTTCTGATTAAAAACCTCTGTGAAATATGAAGGTTTGTTCACTTTTTAAAAAATCACTTTGTGTTCTCAAGGGTTCTAAAGATCATTAGTCCAAGCAGAACGGTACATAGGATGCATGACTGGGCAAACCCCCCCGCACACACACAACAACCAAACAACAACAAAATCCAAACAACCAAAACCCACCACCACCACCAAATAAATTAACCAATAACTAACTAAACACTGAAATCATCTGAAGTATTAAAACTGAGCAACGTAATCCACAGGTGAATCCTCGAGGTGAAGCGACCCAAACCGTTGGCTGTTGCTCTCCACCTCCCTTCCCTCATGTCGTGGAGGATGCTGCAAGCTTTTCCTGTCTCCGCAGTGCCCTGTACTCTTCTCAACAAAGAAGAAATTTACACTTCCACCAGGATTTCTCCCACTCGCTGCCGCAGCACAGGCGAACAGTAAAAGGTAACAGTCATCATTCTCGCTTATTTTTCACTATACTTTTTAAAAAAAAAAACTCACTCCAGACTCATTTTGAGCTCCATCAGCGCTTAATTTACACTAAGACGAAGTTTAAGTAGTGGTTTAATAAACCAACCGCTTTTCCGAGAAAAATGCCCCGCCTATTCAAGAATAGCGGCTTTTATTGCACTCCAGAAGCTCGCGTTTAGAGCTAGGACGTGTCACACCACGGCCGTGCCCGCAGCTTTAGCGGGTGAGTCACGGGCCATAGTAAGCCTGGTTTAAAAGTACTTTTTATTTGCTTTTACTGCTGCATTTTCTCTGCAAGCCACCCTGCTTATCGGAAACAATATGATAAATTGAAATTCCTGGTTGGATACTTTGAAAGGGAAGATTAGTCCCTGTTGCCAGAGAAAGTTACCAGTTACTAGAAAAAGCCTCTGGGAACCTAACTCAGGTGGTGAGGTACCTGCACCTCACAGGGGCTGCGGCGTGCTGGAGAGTATTGGGGGTCAACTTTCATGCAGAACTTTTAACATTTATTGAGCGAGGAGAAAAGAATATGAAACAAGTCTCTTCATCTTTTAATCGAGAAAGGATTCGGATGTGGCTTAAGAAATTACTTATTCCCCCCAGTGGCTCTCTGTCAACATCAGAAAGTCCTCTTTTACCAGTTGGCATATTTGTGAAAATGTCGACATTAACATTGACTCGCAGACGTGCAACTGCAGCCGGTGAGATGGAAGGAAATCTTTTGCAGAGCTTTTATTGAGACATAAACTAAACGAAAGACAGCAGATATCGCCTTGCAGCAGCACAGGAATGGTTAGTAAATAATACACTATCGAGATGAGGTGTATAAATGGGAACAAAACCAGCAAGCACAGAAAAATGTGAAGAAACAGAGTAGAAAATGTAGCTGTACCAGGTTTCATGGTGACCAGGCTACATAAGGATCCAGCTGTGGCGAAAGAGTCCTCTCCCCTATTTCAGTTACACAGACTAGCAGAGCTGTTACACTTGACCTATGTTTCTAAATCATCCCTGGAACAACGGCGGAGATTGTTAGATTTCCTCTAATAGGGGTTAGAACCTAAAGGGAGTCCACAGGGAACGAACAGAGTTTAATCTGTGGCAACAGCCTCGTGGGGGGGAGAAAGCCGATCTATGGGTGCTAGTGGGGAGAGGGGAGAAGTGCACGGCTAAAGCTGGCACATAAAGCTGGCCCTGCATTTCTGTAGGGGAGGGTAAAGAAGAAGGTGAATTCACCTCTGTCTTCAGTTCAATGAATTTTGAGTTTAAGTACACGAAAAGGCTTTCTTGCCAGTTTACACTGTGGAGAGAGGACTAAAATGAAGGCTTTATTCCATAATGGGATCAGAAATTAGCTTCGCTTTGCAGGAAAAGTCATGGCATGGTTCACACGCAGAAAGGGTTAAAAAAAACCCAGAAACCCACCATTGCTTAGCTTTTAAAAGAATAGTCTCACCCACAAACGTACCTGGCACTTCACTGGGTAACGAGAGGCAGCCAAACACAATGACATGTTTATCTACCCACTGAGGTGTTTGAAATTCCCTCGAAAAAGCGAGGGAGTAGAGCTGGTGCATGTATTTGTAAGGGCTGTCGCAGTGTACATGGCGGCGTGGAGCGTCCAGGGGGTAAGGAAAGAAAGAAAGAGAGGAGAACTGGAGAACTAAAAAAAAAAAAAAAAAAGAAAGAAAGAGAGAAAGAAGAAACGAGAGAAATAAAGACGGAAGGAGAGGAAGATTTCTCACCAAGCCTGCCCAACCACACGCACATTCAAAATGTCGGTGCCCCCGGAGGGCTCTGCCGAGATTCCCGGGGGAGGGAGGGTCGGGGCCGGCCGAGGTGCCGGACAGGTCGAGCAGCCCCCGGGGACGCGCCCGGGAGCGGAGCCGGCGGGCTGGGGCCGCCAGCTCCGAAACCGTTAGGTTGTCTCCTACGGTTCCTCTCCCCTTGCTCTTCCTGTCCAAATATTTTTAAATTTACGCGCCTTAAATAACAGTCTGATTTTATTTATTTAGTTTCCTCCGCAGGCTCTGCCGCCGCTTTCGCTCTGATCCCCGGCGGGAGGGGCCTCAGGGCGGCTGCCGGCCCGCGGAGAGCTCCGCGTCTGCCCGCGGAAAGTTCCGCGCCCGCCGCGGCCCGGCCACCGCCTCCCTCCGCGCCTCCGCCGCTGCCGTTCCGCTCAACTTGCACTGCGCCTTTCCCCCCCCCCCCCCTTTATTTTTTTTCCCTTTTTTGCCGTCTCTTGCCTTTTCTCCCTCTTTCTCCCTGTAGCCGCGGCTGGAGCCTCCTCAGCATGACTCCCATGCCTTCGCAGCCCCTCAGCCGCAGTAAGTACAGAAAAGGGACCCATATCTTGCCGGGGGTGGTGGTGGGGATGTTTATGAGACGTTTGTGGCTATGCCCGCTTGGAGCTAGGAGCTCTCCTCCTCTACTACCACCCCCCTACCCCCCCACCCCCCCCAATTTCAGGGATGCAGAAGCATCTTTTCCCAGTGCAGTTCATGCAGATTTAAAAAGAAAAAAAAAAAAGAAAAGAAAAAAAAAAAGTGGGTTTGTTTCCAGGTTCCCTTAAAAAGAAAAAAAAAGGAAGCAAAGTGTCCCTTCCAGCCAGAGCTTTCCATGACCTTCTATTACATTACATTTGAAAATTACTAAGAAGCAAAAGAGGGGTGGGAAAAAAAAGAACCCATGTTTCTCGGTGTCTGTGTCACAGAAGTGAGGAAACGGTCCTCTTATGTGAACTCCGCAGCACAATTTCGATGGCCAGGAGTGCCCAATCTGTTCTGCAGACCCAAATGACAGAGCCCCCCCCCAGAAACCCCTCACTTGTGCCATGGCACTGAGTGGTAAGATGGCTTCTTGCATTTTGAAGAAGCACTAAGCACAAACCGGCGGGGACATTTTACAGTGCTAAAGGTTACTGCTTGTCATTCTGAACTTTTTCCCAGAACACTGGATTTACCTTTCAACACATTATCAGTTGTAATTGTGCGAAGTTCATCTTAAGGACCTACAAGGAAGAAAACTCTCCTATGCTGGCTATTTCAAATTAACCTTGACCTTACATCAGCCCTTATCCTAAAAGATAACTCATACGGTGAAAGCAGGGAATTGGGTAAGGCACCTGCAAAAGCATAAATGAAATGTGTCTATTTTTAACCAGCTGCTAAAATGGCTTCTGAATCTCGCAGAACGAGGGTCACCAAGGGGCTAAAACACAGAATCTAGAAATCACTGTCAAAATTCGGCTTGGCATACAGAGGACCCTGAGCTAATTTCCTCAGCCCAAAATGCATTTTGTGCCGTCAATCCAATCAGCGTTGCTGAAACTCCAACTGCCAAAAAGGGTAAATTCCCTCTGAAAGAAACTGAATCAGCCAAAAGTATAATCAGCTTTTCAGGGAAGTACAAGTCCACTGAACCCTGTTTCCAGTTGCATTTCTTTGTTCCTCTGCAACTGCTTTCTGATATTGGTAGAAGTAATCAGGAGGGCCACTGGTATTTATCAGTATTTTAAGGAGAAGGGCTTCATTCTGCGCAGGAAGCATGTAACATTTTGCTTCACAGTGCAGCCACTAAAAGGTTAAAGATGATTCACAGCTCCTGGTGAAAGTTTTCCTTCAGCAGATAGTGCCTATCAAGATGGTCTTTTTTTCTCCTGTTACACCCTGAGAGCAGGAAACCGGGCAGCATTTATACGGCAGCACAACCCTCCTCACTCCTCGATATTAAGATTATCATCAAGCACTCTGATATTTTAACGAACACTTTGCTACAGGGAGCTGACGAATGCTTAAAGGAAAAGATACTCACAGAGCACAGACCAAATAAAATGCAGTGCCCTGTAGGAACACTGAGTATTCCAAAGCTTTTCAGGGTTTGACCCTAATGAAACACAAGACCAATCCCGGGTACATATCGCATTTATATGCAGAGTATCCTGCAGGCCGGAATAAGGGCTTCTGTTGAAGTTGATTGTAATTTTCTGGTGAGGGAGGATCACATGTTTAGGCCTTAAGTTATTAACGTCTATTCTGATGGAAATAGAGACATTTGGATACACTTTGTCAAAACAAAAAGAGTACTTTCTGCATCGGACATGTTAGTGCAGTGTGCTGTACCACCTTTTGAGTAGCTGCACTTCCAGGGCAGGCACAGTAGCATGGGGGTGAACTGATCCGTCAGGAACTTTTACTGATATTTAGTAACTGAAGGAGGATGGGCAGAGAAGATTTTCAGTCCACACTAGCCAGAGCACCAGCAGGCCTGGAAACCAAGCTATTAGCTGTAAATAATTCCTATAGAATGGATTTTTAAAGGTTTTCTGAAAGGAGATCTTCAGTCCACTCTGCTAGAAAAAGCAGCTTTATGTCTGGACATTCCACAGTCCTTGAGGGTGTGGCTGTAGGTACACCAACAAAGCTGTGTTTAATCTCTCTAAGGGAATTTCATAGAGAACATCTGTGAAAGAGAAAAGTGTGTTTATTTGAGGAGTAATGTAACTTTTAACAGTATCACCTTGCACCAGCGTATATGCTCTAAATAGTGTGATGCCTGTGGATTTTTCAGAAGTGATTTGTTTTAGCTTCTGTGGAATAAGGGCTGCAGACATAAAAGCTGTGCTACACCATGGTACATTCCACAGTAGGCACAGCCCAGAAACTGCATGCATGTAGTGGAGTGAACAACAATTTCCTTCCTGTATGAGCATTTTAATTTATAGAAACATATTGTTTTGTGTAAAGAAGGTAGTAGATAATTAACTGTGTTCATTTAATCTAATTATAGGCCTCTGAGGCAAAAAGCTGACACTTTTCATTGTGGTATATTCAGAGAAGTTAATTGAAAAAACATTGCAGCCACAAGGCATAACATGCCCATCGTATATTTGATACTAATTCTTTTCTCAAAATTGGGATGAATCTGATGCTTGCTAGAGATAAGGATTACTGTTACTCACTTGAGTAAGGCAAAGTCTGGGGAAGCTCGTTATACAATGCTGCAGAGCACTGCAATATCTCTGCAATTCCAGTGCTAACCACAGACAACTTAATTCGTCAGATTGTGAGATGGTCTTGTAATGTACACAAGTATCTACTGCAAATTAAGAAAAGGATTGAGCACACTTTTAGCTGGGATGTAGGTCAGAATTCTAACAGATATCTTCTTCAAGAAGGAATAGGTCAGTGTATCAGCTCTTAGCTCTGTTTAATCTTTAGGAGGAACCAATTAGTAACTGCAGCCTTACTCCTAGGAGTTGCTATTAGAGTCTAATTTGTGTTTCTAAGCTATCAGTATGACAACCAGATTTGCTAATCAACACTTGCAACTCTTAGGCATACAAAAATAAATGTATGTCAGACCATTTGTAGTTTCAGAATATTTTTTCCTATCACCTGATACACATCAACAAATGAACCTTCTGACAGCAGTGCTACTTTCACTCTCAAAAGGAAAGAGCTCAGCTCTGCACAGCTTGCCTTCCAGCTGATAGAGAACATAACAGACCAAATGTGCTGGTTGTGACAATGTATTTGTCATTTATGCTAAAGAAATTGCAGTCTGCAAGTTGAATCATGATGTTAGATGCATATATCACCATTCCCCCTACTTTATCCCTAGCAGAGTATGACTCCAGTGTCTCTGCAGCTCTGGCAGTACCATGGAGCAGGACATCTCACACTACACCTCCAGCTGCTGTACTTCCTGGCTCCTGCTTGAGTGGCCTTCATTTCTCCTCTGCCTGTGGGCACACCGAGGCCACCCAGCTCACTCAGCCCTCTCGTCCATCACTCTCTTCCTGTGTCTTCATGTGGTGTTGCTCCTAGCCAGTGGGAGGAAAAATTACTTGTCCTGTGATGAAGCATGCCCAATTCCTGCAGTGACGGTGCAAGGCCACTTAGATGAGAAACACCCACAGTGAGGAGGCACCAATTTAAGAGCAGGTCCTTGCTTTGCTCTGCCAGTGAGAGGCACTGCTGGCAACTCTACCTATAATTTAGAAATTACTTACAATATTCTTCAAAAGTATTTTGCAGGAATATTTTCTTTACTGTGGTTAAAAAAAAAAAAAAAAAGAGGAGTGTATTGCACTTTAGGCACTTCAAATATTTGTTAATAAAGTCAGAGGAAGCCTGAAAAGTAAACAGAGAGTGACACACGGTCACCTTAACACTGGAGCTCTGGCTCAAGAGATTCAGGATACTTGATAAAGAAGCTCTCTAACAAGAAAAAAAAAACATCAACAAAACAAACCAAACCAGTTGTGGCTATAGATGCTAGGCACACTCTATTCCTATACAATTACAGATAAATCACAATTTGCATAGATGTCTCACTTGATTCAGAAAAAATCAGTCTGTTTTTAAAGGTCAGTCTTCAGCCACACTCCTCTCCCTTGATGCTCTTAATTCATCTTTCTTCTGCCTGGCTTCTGCCTTCTCCTCCTCCTCTGTGCTGGTTTTGGGTAACTGCCAGTTCTTGCTCTTCTACATTTTGTTTATCCATCCCTCCATTCCCTGGCTCCTGCCTTCTTGAACTCTCCACGCTCTGTTTTGATCTCCTAGTTTCCTTTTCTTCATCTGCACATCCACCCTCTAATTATTTCTTAATTATTTCCCCTGGCATCTTATCTTTATCTCCATTATGCTTATTAACCTCCTTACTTAATATATCCCTTCCCCATTGCATAGCAGAATCTCATTAAATATATATGTATAATCTTTATGTTTTTAACCCCCTAGTCATGAAAAACTGCTTCCACAACTGATTTCTGTCCATGATGTCATAATTATCCTAGGAGAAGTCCTAGCACAGTAGTCATAGAATCATAGAATCAGTCAGGGTTGGAAGGGACCACAAGGATCATCTAATTCCAACCCCCCTGCACCTCACACTAGATCAGGCTGTCTAGAGCCTCATCCAGTCTGGCCTTAAACACCTCTAGGAATGGGGCTTCCACCACCTCCATGGGCAACCCATTCCAGGCTCTCACCACCCTCATGCTGAAGAACTTCTTCCTAACATCCAGTCTGAATCTGCCCATTTCTATCTTTGTTCCATTCCCCCATGTCCTATCACTACCTGACATCCTTAGAAGTTCCTCCTCAGCTTTCTTGTAGGCCCCTTAAGATATTGAAAGGCCACAATAAGGTCGCCTGGGAGCCTTCTCCTCTCCAGACTGAGCAGTCCCAACTCCCTCAGTCTTTCCTCATAGCAGGGGTGCTCCAGCCCTTTGATCATCCTCATGGCCTTAGACCTATGCCTTCTTGTGTTTCCCAAGAGAAGACAGACTCATGGGGCACACTGTTGGCACTGTTAACCCTGCTAGGATATATGAAGCTCTGCTGGTCTTAAGTTTCTAGAATCTGGTTTGTCATTCTTCATCAGCCTGTCTACTTAGTCCTGAGATCCTTGTGGCCCTTCTCTGGACAACTTCCAGCACATCCATATCCCTCTTGTACCAGGGGCTCCAGAACTGGATTCAGTACTCCAGGCAAGGTCTCACCAGTGTGGAGCAAAGGGAGAAGATAATTTCCTTCACCCTGCTGCCCACACTTCTCTTGCTGCAGCCCAGGCTCTGGTTGCTCTCTGGGCTGCAAGAGCACACTGACAGCTCAGATTGAACTTCTCGTCCACCAGCACCCCCAAGTCCCTCTCTTCAGAGCTGCTCTCAGCCAGTCATTTTCCTGGCATCTACCATCTGCATCTCCTGCTTCTTACTTTGTGCTCCCTCCCATGCTCTTGCCGGTTGGAGGACTCCTCCCAAACCCTTTCATCTTTGTGACCCATCCTCTTTTTCTCACTGCCTCAGCAGCAAGAGAAGAAAGGGAGATGATGATGCAGATGTAGGCGGTAGTCTGATCTCACGGACAGCGATCCCTCACCAGCACAGAGGAAGGAATGGCAGCGAAGTGCTGCTTGCTTTCCCCTGCCTGAGGCAAAGAACATACTTGGTGGCTCTGCGAAAAAGCTGCACATCACAGAGCAGCTGAATGCACAAAGGGCTCCGTCAGCACAGGCTGATCTTTGGAAAATTTAGCTGCCAAAAGCTAACAATTCCTAACTGATCACGTGCAAACGGAGATTTTATGGAGTCTCATAAGTTTGTTACATTTGGATGCACATCTGTGAAACCACAGCGACGGCGCTGCCAAATTCCAATTTGCTGTTCAAAAAAAGGTACATGGATGAAACTGGACCAGTGATGGTTTTCCATTTCAAATACTTTCTGTACAGAAACAGGGGCACAGACACTTCTGAATGAAGCCACTGGGTAATTATTTTTTAATATGGGGAAAACATTTTTTTTAACCTTGTTCTTGAAAATGGCAATGTAGCCAGCTGAAAACTGCCAAAAATTAAACCTGGGGCAGATGTTTGGCCTGGAAAATACCAGCCTAAACAGTTACAAGCAACTGAAAACAAGATGTTATTACAAAGTACCGGACAAGATTAAGCAGAGCAGCTCCATGGTTTCACCCTAAATGTGGAAGATTTTTAAGTGACTCGTAATGACTTTCTTACTAACAATGTTGCTGGAATATACAGAATTCAGTCAGGTTTCACATTTTTTGGGTGAAGGCATTTCCTCTGAAAATAAAGGTTATAATCTAGAGTGCTCAGATGTTAAGAGGGAGAGGGAGGAATGCACTGGGGTTGAGACTGGGACTGAGGGCTGGAGCACTTTCTCTGGCAACAGAAACAACTTCAAAGATCTACAGAAGCACAGAATAAATGATTTAGAAAAAAAGTATTCTGTGGAAATTAAACTTCACGGAGGCAGCAGAGGGAAGGGAGGGAAAGGAATTGCTTCTGGTGGGAGCATATCAAAGCAACAGAAAGGGAAGTTCAAATATGCTCTCTCTGCTCCACATGTGCCGATGTTCTAAATCCATGGAGTACAGCAGGTATCCTGGTGTCCACACCCTTGTTAGCGCATCTTATCGCAAGCCCCAGGGGAAAACGTACTCTAACAGCCCCTAAAGGTGCTCCACTTCTCCCACAGTTCACTGCCTTCTCCCACGAAACTGAAAACTAAGGCAGTTCGGGAACTGCTCTGTATGTGGCAAGCTCCCTTTTATGGCAGTGGTGATGCATGTCAGGGCAGCAGGTTGGACAGCTGAGGGTATACTTGGTTCAGTCATCTGACTGGACGCTCTGCTGCCTCCCTGCCAGAGCTGTCAAGAGTAGGTGCACACAACGGCTGCAGTGGTTATCAATGAATGCACTTTTGCATTTAAAATCCTCACTCTATTTCTCTGCTAGTGATGAAAGAAAGGGAGTCACAAAGGTCCCTTCTAACAATTAACTGCCCACTAATTCGCAAGTACATTCATTATATTTTTGGCTACAAACTGAGTACTTTTAAATTCTTTTAGTGGATTTAATGGATTGTCTGTCACTTGACTGCATGTTTACCCTAAAGATATGTTCTAACTCGAGAAGAAATCAATTCAGGAAGTCCTGTAGCCTTTGCTTTGCAGGAAGTCAGATGAAGTGAAAGTGGTGGCCCTTTGACCATTTAATCTCTATCAGTATCTGTTTGCCTAGGATTTTAACAGCTAAATTGCACTAATACTGTAAACAGTTAAAATATTCTGCGTGGCCTATGTTTGAAGAAGTTTGTTTTTCATGCAAGCAAAATGCTTCATGCTAATGATCTGGTCAAAATGGTGACCTGTGACAGCCCTGCACAGAGAGCAGCATGAAATTAAAGCTACACTAAATAAATAATACACAAGTCTGTCAAAGTTAAAAATTCTAACTGGGTGTTGTTGCCTGTCAGACAAACTCTCTGCTTTCCTTGAAAGCTCATCTCTTTAACAGGCTTAGTTTTCTTTTCAGGTTTAATATTAAACCTGAGTGGGTAGTGCTTTGTCCTGAGACCACTGCAACATTTACACAGTATACCTTACTTTTATGCTCAACACCTTCTTCCATTTGAGAGTGTATAATTTTTATCACTTTTTTTTTTTTTTAAAGCAGTAAAAGTGAGGTCTAAGGATAGAAGAAAAACTGGCCTGACAACATGATCAATGAACCACAAAGCGGCCCTCAAAGAGAAAAAGCAGCAGGAAGTTCTTTCATACCAGGTATTAAAAATAGGCTGCCCCAGGTCCTGGAATGCACACAGAAGTTATGTAATAATTTTTTAGTGGCATGCATTAGAAAATGTACTCAGTGAAAGTTTTTGCCTCCTAACACTCAGTTTTCTTTGCTGAAATTTAGAAATTCCTCATATGGATGCTTCTAAGAAGTCTAAAATGATAATGTTCATTTGAACGACCTATGAATTGGCAAGCCACATAATGACACCATCTAATGGTACAACTGATGTATTTGAATTTGACATACCATTTTCATAATGCTACAACAAGAATCATAGAATGAAATCAGTTTTCTTCTCCCTCACAAGTCAGTCTTCTTTCTCACAATGTAATAATTTTGTGCTGGAGGCACCCAAATAGAGAAATAAGTTTGGGTACTCTTAAATAATGAGGATATGAGCTATCTTAGGGCACTGAGTAGCCTTTCAAACATTTCAAAAAGGTTTACTTGGTGTTAGGTGCCTTTTATAAGTGGGAAGCATCTGTGAAGCACTGAGAGGAGCCAGAAGAGCTGTATCTAGCTTCTGCCATGTTGAGGAAACTGGCTGGGCAACCTGTTCCAGTGTCTCACCATCTTCACTGTAAAGAATTTCTTCCTAATCTCTAGTCTAAATCTCTCCTCTTCCAACTCAAAGCTATTCCTCCTTGACCTGTCATTACAAGCCCGGGTAAAATGTCCCTCCCCAGCTTCCCTGTGTAGCCCCTTTCAGGTATTGGAAGGCTACTCTAAGGTCTCCCTAGAGCCTTCTCTTCTCCAGGCTGAACAGCCCCAACTCTCTCAGCCTGTCTCCACAGGGGAGATGCTCCAGCCCTCTGAATTAATCTCAGGACACTGGTTTGAAATAGTAGCATGTAGCAAAAGGAGGTGTGTGTTTAGCAAAGAAGCTGCAGCCATGGACAAGAAGATGTGCATCTGCTGGCAAATATTGGTTGCGTTTGCCCCATCCCTGGAGGTGTAGAAAGTCAAGCTCAATGAGGCCTTGAGCAACCTGGTCTAGTGGAAGGTGTCCCTGCCCATGGCAGGGGGTAGGAACCAGATGATCATTAAGGCCCTTTCCAACCCAAACTATTCTATAAATCTATCTTGATGAACACCTTCCTTGGGTTTCCCCTAGAGATCGAGGAGGCTCAATTTGCAGGGCTGCTTTCTGTCACCTCATCCCCCAGCCTGTATTGATAGTGAGAATTGTTTCAGCTTCTATCAATATGTTTTTCCCAATTCAAGTAATGGAGATTAAACATCAGGAGATCCTAAGTGCTCAGATAAGATGACCATAGTAAAGCAATAGAAGTCTTTTTCTAAGACAAGTGGAACTCTTCTCTAAGTACTGGGTTTGGCTTTCCTGAGATGTCTTTAAAATATTTTGAAAGCTGAAAATGTTTATTCTGTGGAGCAAGTGAAGCTCCACACCATTCTTTTTGAGAACACAAAAACCTTACCAAGGTGCAATCAGAGAAAATATCTGATGTATTTTATCTCTTTACTGTTCTGCAGAATGACAGAGTTAAAAATATCCATGCCTGACACGTGAAAATAAGTGTACCACAATCAAAACTTCTCAGTTTGAAAAGATACAGAAATAACAAAAGCAGGAGAACAAGTTAGCCTCTTGTAGGGAACTTGTGTTTGATAAAGTATTAAGAAACTTCTTAATTGGCAGTCTAAAAGGAAATGAAATAGGGTATATTGAACCCATGTCAAAAATCTATATTAGGAGAAAAAGGAAGTGAGCATCAGAGCTGAGAGAAAAGGGTTTTAAATGATGAACAAAATTTTCCTAAAATCAAGCTGCCTTTAAGGCTAGGAAATGAAGAAAAACAAATTCATTTGCTTCTAGATGCTGTTATATGAGCACATTTCTGGGAACTCAGTGCCTAAAAAGTAAATTGTGAATAAGTCAATACCTATTTTCCTGTACTGATACATATGCAAAGTCGAGCTGTTTATCAGGGAGGAACACTTTCATGCATAGTATTCAGCAGTGCTCTGAATTACAGGAAGACTTCACTCAGCCTGATTAATTCACATGAAGTGAAGCCAGCGATGTTCTGTCTTTCTGCCTATTTCCATATGAGCCAGAATGCCTCAATCAGACTTTGCCCATTTTGAGAAGGGGACATTTTAGAGCAAACAGCAAGTTACAGAGTCTCATTACACCTAACTTCTGTAGGCTCTGCTTCACGCAGTCATTTGTGAATAGTCATGAGTTTTATTGGATATATTTGTGTGCTTATTGTATGAGATTTGCTGTCACTGAATGTGATACTCAGAACTGACACTGCAAATGCAGTTGTGAAGGAAAGCTTCTATTTTGGATGAATTTTAAAACAAGTCCAGTTCTGGACATAGACCTGGAGGAGAGGCTGAGGGAGCTGGGGACGTGCAGCCTGGAGAAGAGGAGGCTCAGGGGATGGTCTCTTCTGCCAGGCAACCAGCAACAGAACAAGAGGACACAGTCTCAAGTTGTGCCAGGGCAGGTCTAGGCTGGATGTTAGGAGGAAGTTCTTCACAGCAAGAGTGATTGGCATTGGAATGGGCTGCTCAGGGAGGTGGTGGAGTCGCCATCCCTGGAGGTGTTCAAGCAAAGCCTGGATAAGGCACTTAGTGCCATGGTCTGGTTGATTAGCTAGGGCTGGGTTCTAGGTTGGACTGGATGAGCTTGAAGGTCTCTTCCAACCTGACTGTTTCTACTATTCTATGTTCCTAATTAAGCATAGGAAACCCCATTTGCAAATTCAGGAAAAAAGCATCCCTTTTCCCTAAATTTGCTGCTATTTAGCTTGCAATTTTCCTTTTGTTCACATACCTTTATTCTCCTCATTAAAGCTGCTGGTGTGCCTAAATAAATAAGTCCTATTATTGCACTCATTGATGGGGCGAGTTGAAGAACATCTCTGAAAAGCTAAGCAAAACTTTGCCACACCACATAGAATCACAGAATCACAGAATCAGTCAGGGTTGGAAGAGACCACAACGATCATCCAGTTCCAACCCCCCTGCCATGGGCAGGGACACTTCACACTGCATCAGGGTGTTGAGAGCCTCATCCAGCCTGGCCTTAAACACCTCCAGGGATGAGGATTCCACCACCTCCCTGGGCTACCCATTTTCATCTCATTTCCAAATGAAGAGATTATCCTGTAGCACCAAAGACTTCCGTGTTGGGAAGGAATTCTGAATTTGTTACAATGTCTTCTAAGTGCAACAGAAGAATAGAAAATGCCATCTGAGTTCAGGACAATTAACAGGATACTTCTATTACATTAATCTTTTATTTTTCTTCAGCCAGCATTTCCTCTGAGAGGAAGAGACATTATAACAAGACCATTTACTATTGCAAATTAATTGTATGGTCTATTTCCCAAGTATTTAGTTTGGCCTCAGCAACCTGTTTAATTCAGATGAGTTGTTAGAAAGTGACCTAAGAGGTAATGTAGTTTACTGTACTAACCTACACCTCCTTTCACTGTCTTTGAGAGTCACCCTGCTGAGGTCCCAGCAAAGACTGCTCACAAACACCTGTTCTGATTTCTGTTTTAAAGGAGCTGCGAGTTTGTAGCCTAGTAGGACTCAGTAGTGCGAGCAATGAGGGGATTTTCCCTTGAACATGGCTCTCACACACGTGCCTTTCTCAGACTAAAAGATTCATTGTATTATTACAGAAAATAATTTTATCTTGCTTGTCTTCAAATCCAATTAATGCAGCCTCCAGTAGTTAGACAGGATGAGAGGGAATGGATTGAAGGTTGAGGAGGGTAGACTGAGACTGAGATTAAGAAGAAATTCTTTCCAGTGAGGGTGGTGAGACACTGGCACAGGTTGCCCAGGGAATCTGTGGCTGCCTTCTCCCTGGAAATATTCAAGGCCAGGTTGAGTGTGGCCTTGAGCAGCCAAATCTAGTTGAGAGGTGTCCCTGCCCATGGCAGGGAAGTTGGAATGAGATGATCTCTAAGGTCCCTTCCAACCTAATTCATTCTATGATAAGAGAGAGATCAAATTCTTTAGAGGTGGGCAGTAATGTTAAAGGGATAAAGGGAGATGGTTGTCATTGTTTTCATCCAAATAAAGCCCCTTCTAAACATAGTAAAGGGAAAATCAAGGGATTTGACCTCACCAAGTCAAGCCTCCCAGTTTGATGTCATCAGCAAACTTGCTGAGCAGACACTCTGTCCCCTTTACCTTTTTACAAAGGTAATTTTTTTTTAGTTAAATACATCTCATTTTTCTAGGAAAATTTAAAGGCAGTGGAAAATGGAGACAGGATAGGATTTGTCATTTCATCAAGGAATAACATCTCAAGAAATCTCTCCCTGAATAAGCTCAGTTTCACTGGGAGTTTTTATTGTTCAGGAAGCAACACTTAAGAATTCCCTTGCAAGGAAATAGTTCTTCAAAATCCTGTAGGTGGTAGTGTATAACCCCAGACTTCCACTGTTCTGATGTCTACCCATGATGACTATACTTCCACAAAGCAGGCAGGCATGAGCAAATAATTCTAACAGGGAATTACTCTTTCAGAATAGGATACAGACATTTTACTAATTGGGAGTAGAAGATTAACAGACATGCACACAAATTTGGAATGGCTAAAATATTTATCCTGATGCATTTTGAAGACAGTCAGTTCCCATTTTGTTAGCATGCTTAAGAGATGACCTGTTTTTAGAGAGTTACCTTTCACAATTTTAGACTGGAATCATCATCCCTGAAGATGTTTAAGAAACATGTGGACATGACATTCAGGACATGGCTTAACAACTATGATGATGTTAGGTCAATGGTTAGACTCAGTGATCCTAATTAGACAACTTTTCCAACCAAAACAATTCTAGGATCCTGTGATTCCAGAGAAATATCATTCCCAGAAGTTCAGAGATTCCTATTGCTAAACTGACCTTGAGGAACAGACCTGTGCCTGATCTCTTTGCTTCCTCTCTCCCCTTACCACTTTTGAGAAGCCAGTGCCATCAGTGACATTCACTCTGCAGGTTCTGTGCTCCTGCCAGCTAGCATGCTCTGCAGACAAGCGAGCAGCAGCAAAGCTCCCTGCAAGGGCTGGGCACAAAGTTCTTCTAAATGTTACTCAGAATCTGAATCTTGGTGCCAGATTCATCTGTTGGGAGCAAATATAGCAGACAACCAATGCTGCACTTTTTCTGTTATCCAAACCTGCTGCTAAGAATGAAGAAGATGATGTCATTCCCTGGATGTGACAAAGGACTAATATTATATGCAGTAAAAACAATGAGTCAACAGTTTCTGTGCCCTTGAGGTCAAAGCAGTCAACACTTTTGAAAATAGACTGTTCTTTCTGTGCACAGAGCTTATAGTTGTGTATTAATGCAAAATAGATGAAACCAAGATACAATTAAAAAAAAAAAAAGATTATTTTTTTAATTGCAAACAGAATGCTGCAAACTAAAAGTCCATTCAAACATCTTGTACTGCAGACTAACTGATAAAACAATGTGCCCAGACATGAACTGATAAAACAACGTGCCCAGACATGTGAAGTACAATATTGCAAATCACCTTTCTGTTTTGTTTTTACCCATGTCAAAAATGCAGTGTCTATGTTATCATTCGTGTGATCTTGAGAAGCACTTTGTAGTTCACAGGAACAGCAGTAAGAAATGTGAGTATTAATGCAGCAACTAAATAATACAAAATGTTCTGGAGCTATGTTGTAATAGTCTGAAAGATAAGACAGACCTTTAACATGGAAATATGTCTTGAGACACAACTGCAAGCTAGGAGTCTACCAACCAGCACTTGCCAGATTTCCTGGAATACACAAGGTATTGACCAAATCTTGGCCGTCTTTAACCACAGCTGCATCTAGGTCAGGCTAGGGCAAGAAATTTCTAGTGCTGATAGAGATCCCCTCCTCAGTAAATCTAGAATCATTATGAGGGATTGTGATCTTGCTCACACGGACAGTGAAACACAGAGAAGTGTCAGATCAAGGTCATTTAAAAGTCAGGAGAGTCTGGCAAAGAGCTCAGATTTCTCAATCTCTGTCCAGCACTCTGCCCACTGGGCTTCATTGCCTTGGTGAGTATCTGCTTCCTACAGCTTCTTGTCAAAACTAGAGAACATCTATCAACTTGGAGAAGTTTCCAATTCACCATATTGTTGTCTGTAATAATTGTATTTTGTGGAAGAACAGGCTTGCCTAATAAGGTCAGGCTGCTGACATGATCAAGTGCAAGGGAATCCAAGGCCAGCTGCAGCCTCCATTCCTGTTGTGTTTGCAGAGCAAATTCAGAGACAGGAGAGCAAACTGGATTGTATTTTAATGCATGGACTTATGTGTAGGAAGAAATATAATTTTGCCTGCATTAATGCTAGCTCATTTTAATCCATTTGGATTAAAATGAGCCCTAGTGTGGAATAAATAATATTCTACATCCTGACAAGTAGTTGAAATTAAATGTTAGGACTCTGAATCCCAAGGAATTTCTTTTGGCATGGTGACAAAGTGCTAGACAAGGTTTTCTCAGTTTTTGCTGACCAATTTATTGTGTTGCCTAACTGCAAATGGGTTCAGACATAACTTGTACAGCAGATCCCAGGCCCAAGTGATTACTTACCAAATCATGGAAGAGCATATTTAGCAGGCCAGCTGGTCAGCATCCTGACAGCTTTGTTGAATAAATAAATCCAAGAGGCATGGCTCAATCTGATCTTTAAACTCTATGTCTTCTAAAGCTTAAGAAACTTATCTTTTATTTAAACCAAATATTTAAGCACATATCTCAGGTGTTTTTTGAGTTGCATCATAGTGCTCAAGAAAGATGAAGAAGGATCTGAATTATCTAACAGTCTGGAGGGCTGCAGGGCTCTGCAGGATTCCCTGCAAGTGGCAGAACTCAGGGGACTTTGGTGACAAGGACTTCTTAGAGCACTTTGGTTGAAACACACACATTTCCATCAAAAATTCAGTGACAAGTTGCTCTTATGAGCTCAAAATCAGATACATTTAAAAGGGCAAAATGAAGAGAACAACAGAGAATTCCCTCTGGATATCTTGAGCTAATTGCAAATCTTATGCAGAGTCTGTGTCCTAGTTTTAATTTCCATTTGCAACTGATCATCCATAATCATGTTGAAGGAAGGGCACAACGATTTTGATGCCATGTAAAATACTGCTGAAATGTGTTTGCCATGTGAAACCGACAGATGTCTTTTTGAAGCTGTGAGGTATTTTTACAGGCAACATCTCTTACTGCTTAATGAAAGCCAACATCTGAATGCACTGCAGAAGGATTCACAGATGCTGCAGTCGTGTTCAGCATGCTGTTTAGCAGAATATCTGTATGTGTTCCTTTCCCCTGACTCACAGAAAGATATTTAGTTATATTAAAAGGTAAAGTTATTATTAGTCTACTTAATAAGTAAGACTCAGGAAGGAAAAATAAACACAGGGGCTCATATCCTAGTGTGTTCCAAGGAGAGATCTTTACCTGACCTTTGGTTTTTAAAGCCCTGATTCCAGCAACAAACTTTGAAATCTTGCATAACATTAAACTGCTCTTTTCTTAAGCAGGGTATTACAAGTGTAAACTAGGGACAGAGATTCTAATTCAGGAAAACACTAAAGAGCATCTTTAAAATTAAACATATCTTCATGTTGTAAATGAAAGCTTACCTAAGCAGGCGACACTTCAAGAAGAGTATCATAATGATCCCACCCCCCCAAGCAAAGGCATATTGACAAAGACATCAACCACCTTACAGTTCTATAGTTTTGCCAATATGAGGTCTGAAAAAACTTCTGTTCAGTGTGTTTGACTATCACCACGAAAATTTCAGACCAGTAGCGTTTGTATATTTGTAAAGATAAATGGATTCTTAGTATTATATAATGTAGCTAGAATCACAGAACCACAGAATTACTCATATTGAAAAAGATCTCTAGGATCATCGAGTCTAACCTATCACCTAACCTTTCTAATTAAGTAAACCATAGCATTAAGTGCCTCATCCAGCCTCTTCTTAAACACCTCCAGGGATGGGGATTCCACCACCTCCCCAGGCAGCCCATTCCAATGCCAATCACTCTTTCCATGAAGAATTTCATCCTAATGTCCAGGCTAAACCTGCCCTGGCACATCTTGAGGCTGTGTCCCCTTGTTCTGTTCCTGGGTGCCTGGCAGAAGAGACCAACCCCACCTGGCTACAACTTCTCTTCAGGTAGCTGTAGATAACAATGAGGTCTGCCCTGAGCCCCCTCTTCTCCAGGCTGAACACTCCCAGCTCCCTCAGCCTCTCCTCACAGGGATGTGCTGCATTCCCCTCACCAGCTTCGGTGTCCTGCTTTGGACACATTCAAGCACCTCAACATCTTTCTTAAATTGAGAGCTCCAGAATTGGACACAGGACCCAAGGTGTGGCCTAACCAGTGCCACCTACAGGGGCAGAATGACCTCCCTGGTCCTGCTGGCCACATCTTTCTTGATCCAGACCAGGATGCCATTGGCCTTCTTGGCCACCTGGGCACATTACTGGCTCATGTTCAGTCACCTGTCGACTAGCAGCCCCAGGTCCCTCTCTGCCTGGCTTCTTTCCAGCCACTCTGTCCCCCGTAGTGCTATATGGGGTTGTTGTGGCCAAAGTGCAGAACACGGCACTTGGAGTTGTTAAAAGTCCTGGCGCTGGGCTGTGCCCATCTGTCCAGCCTGTCCAGGTCCCTCTGCAGACCCTTCCCGCTCTTCAGAAAGCTTTTCAGATTATGAAACAAATCATCATGCTTTGGGCTATTTTGCCTATGTGTCTATCACACCACCATTAGACCCATTAGTAGGTCAATCCTTTATTACACGTAGCAGTGTCTGCTGAGAACCTCACTTGCAATTATAATTTCAAGAAATCAATTTACACAGTACAGCATGATATTATTGATCTGCAGCAGCATTACAAGTTCCAGGACTAAAAACAGGGAATGTATCAAATAACATCACCTTTAGCTCTGATTTTACCCTGCAATACAATTGACGTCATGCTGCACTATGGATATAGATTGAGCTGTGGCCCAGCGATTTACACTGGTTTGATGTATTCATTTGTTTCATAGTTCTGCTGTTACTTTTCTCATGTTTTAATAGGGCAGGAATGTTTCATAATGTTTTAAAAAAAAAAATATTTAGCTGGGAGGCTTTTTGAGAGAACATCATATGCTCTCCTCTAATTATTCCATAAAGTTAAATCTTTGTCTTATTTTCTCTTCCCTGGTAATTTTCTATTGTTGGAAGGAACAAGAGGGAAACTTTATACCAATTTAAATCTATTTTCCCTTGTGAAACAAAGTAAGAAATAGGCATAGCATGCATAATGTGTTAACCCCCTTTTGTCAGTTTGTGTCATCTGGAGAAGAGGTTGGCATACAAAATCTGATGGGTGTTCCCTCCCTCGTCTGGACAAATGCATACCTCCTTCCAGGAGGGAACTTTTGAGACACCTGATTTGATCAGTAATTTTCCTAAGTGCATAGACAGGTCTGAAGCCTACACTGTGAAAGAAATGGTGAGAGAGGGTCTGAGAGGGGCCTCCACACATTGTCCACCTGGCGACCGGTGACAAGTGGTGTTCCTCAGGGGTCAGTGCTGGGACCAGTGCTCTTTAACATCTTTGTCAGTGATATGGACAGAGGAATTGAGTGCACCCTCAGCAAGTTTGCAGATGACACCAAGCTGTGTGGCACAGCTGACTTGCTGGAGGGCAGGGATGCCATCCAGAGGGACCTGGACAGGCTGGAGAGGTGGGCCCAGGCCAACCTCATGACGTTTAACAAGGCCAAGTGTAAGGTCCTGCACCTGGGTCGGTGCAATCCCAGGCACAGATACAGGCTGGGTGATGAATGGCTGGAGAGCAGCCCTGAGGAGAAGGACCTGGGGGTCTGGGTCGACGAGAAGCTCAACATGAGCCGGCAGTGTGCACATGCAGCCCAGACAGCCAACCGAGTGCTGGGCTGCATCAAGAGAAGTGTGGCCAGCAGGGCAAGGGAGGTGATTCTCCCCCTTTACTCTGCTCTCGTCAGACCCCACCTGGAGTACTGTGTGCAGTTCTGGAGCCCCCAATACAAGAAGGACATGGAACTGCTGGAGCGGGTCCAAAGGAGAGCCACGAAGATGATCAGAGGGCTGGAGCACCTCTGCTATGAGGACAGGCTGAGAGAGTTGGGGCTCTTCAGCCTGGAGAGGAGAAGGCTTCGAGGAGACCTTATAGTGGCCTTCCAGTATTTGAAGGGAGCCTACAGGAAAGCTGGGGAGGGACTATTTACACGGTCTAGTAATGTTAGGACGAGGGGGAATGGGTTTAAGCTGGAAGAGGGGAGATTTAGACTGGATGTTAGGAGGAAGTTCTTTACAGTGAGGGTGGTAAGGCACTGGAACGGGTTGCCCAGGGAGGTTGTGGATGCTTCCTCCCTGGAGGTGTTTAAGGTCAGGCTGGATGAGGCCTTGGGCGAGCTGCTCTAGTGGGAGGTGTCCCTGCCTGTGGCAGGGGGTTGGAACTGGATGATCCTTGAGGTCCCTTCCAACCTAAACCATTCTATGATTCTATGATTCTATGATTACACTATTTCCACTTCAGAAATGAGGATGAGCCCAAATTCCACATCCTGGGAGCGACAGTATGGATGGTTGCCACTTTTCAAACCAAGGTTGGAGCCTGAATTGCTAGACGAGGACTGGGGATGTTGGATAGAGAATGGACCTATGCCTGAATCCTAATATCAGTCAAACAGGCATAGAGAGCTGACAAGTAACCTGGCACAGTGGGCAGGATTTCTTGTTAAGCTGAAGACATAGGGCAAGAGTTTAGATGGGATAATTTTCTTGCAGGATGCATAATCTGCCCTATCAGTTAGATAGAATTATTACCCACATGCGGCATTGTGCTCAGCTGGAACGGTATTAGTCATTCTCCTTAACAGAAACCTAATACTGTGGTTTTGGTGGTACACAGAATTTTTGTCCTTTCTTCTGTTTTCAGATGTTAATGTACTGTCTCCTTCCTGGCTATGCTGAAGTTTGGTTTTTTTCAAGGTGATTAAGGGTAAAAGTTTAGGTGGCTTTATTTGTAAATGCTGGTTATGGGCCTCCCGTAATGAATCAGCCGTTTCCCTAAAAGTCTTGCTGAGCACTGAGGAGGAAACTGTCTATTTTCTCTTGCAACTATGTAGGTGTTTTTTGACCGGAATAAAATGCTGCTTTTTGAACAGGAGTGGATGTTATCACTTCAGAAGTGCTTATATGTATTTCCTGTGCTTAGACAAAGCCTAGCAATAACAATACCACAACTACCAGAAGGTATAATCTATAGTACAGTCCTGTGTAAATCAACGGGCAGCCGAACGAGTTGCACACATCCTGCAGGATACCACTGACATTCTAAATTGCTTCCGGTTAACACTGTGCATCTGCAGGATGATTTCTGAGCTGTGCTCAGACTGACTCCGAACTTAGAAGTTACTGGAAGTTACCTCCTACTAGTATCTGATGAGATCTAAACAGAGATTTAGGTTTAGACACAGAGGCAAAGCATGCTTTGGTCATGATTGCCTAAATGACACCAAGGTGTGTGGCACAGACGACTTGCTAGAGGGCAGGGATCCATTCAAAGGGATCTGGACAGGCCAGAGAGGTGGGCCCAGGCCAACCTCATGAAATTGAAAAAGGCCAAGTGTAAGGTCCTGCACCTGGGAGAGCGCAATCCCAACTCCAGGCTAGGTGGTGAATGGCTGAGAGCAGCCCTGACAAAAAGGACCCTGGGGGTCTGGGGTGATGTAAAGCTCAACATGAGCCAGCAGCGTGAGCGCAGCCCAGACAGCAACTGTGTGCTGGGCTGCAGCAAGAGCAGTGTGGCCAGCAGGGCAAGGGAGGGGATTCTGACCCTTTGCTTTGTTCTCCTGAGAGCCCACCTGGAGTACTGTGTGCAGTTCTGGAGCCCCCAACACAAAAAGGGTATGGAACTGTTCAAGCAAGTCCAGAGGAAGCCAACAAGATGCTCAGGGGGCTGCAGCAGGTCTGCTATGAGGACAGGCTGAGAGAGTTGGGGCTCTGCAGCCTGGAGAAGGCTTCGAGGAGACCTTGCAGTGTCCTTCCAGTATCTGAAGGGGGCTATAGGAGGGACTATTGACAAGGTCCTGTAATGACAGGACAAGGAGTAATGGGTTTAAACTGGCAGAGGGGAGATTTAAACTAGATGTCAGGAAGAAGTTCTTTGCAGTGAGACACTGGCACAGGCTGCCCAGGGGGGTTGTGGATGCTCCCTCCCTGGAAGTGTTCAAGGCCAGGTTGGATGAGGCCTTGAGTGACCTGTTCTAGTGGGAGGTGTCCCTGTCTATGGTGGGGGCTTGGAACTGGATGATCTTTGAGGTTCCTTTGAACCTAAACCATTCTGTGATTCTATGAAATGGGAATTCAGAAAATCAGACTTAGAGGAAAAACAGTTTTGATGTTTTAAAAATACTGATCTGATTTCCTATAAGAAAGCAAAGTCCTTGCAAACACTTTGAGGAGAAAATGTTCAGGATTCCAATTCAGTTGTTATGGCTAAAATATTGCATACCTGGGTCATGCATACAGGTGAGACTTAAATGTATGATCTCAGATGCTTTGCCATTGGCTGTAGAACAGACTATAATTTCTTCTCCATGTGAAGTATCTGAAAACAGACATTTTAGAATGCACTTTTATGAAGTCAGAGAAAAAAGCAATGTCCAAACTAAACCAGAAATTCACTATTTTAATTGCAGCACACGTTGCAGCCATACGCTCTGAACAGTCTTACAGGAATACTCTGAATGTCACTGTTGTGATTCAGAGCACTGACTGACTCAGACATTAAATCTAGTTCACCTCTCTAGTGATTTTGTACCTTTAGTTAGTTCTCTGACTCTCACTTTTCCAAAGAGATGTTAGAACCAATGCAAAGTTTTAAAATGCCATAAACTACAAAGAGATCATAGAATCAGTCAGGATTGGAAGGGACCAGGAGGATCATCCACTTCCAATGACCCTGCCATGGGCAGGAACACCTCACACTAGATCAGGCTGTCTAGAGCCTCATCCAGTCTGGCCTTAAGCACCTCCAGGAATCAAGCTTCCAGAACCTCCATGGGCAACCCCTTCCAGGCTCTCACCACCCTCATGCTGAAGAACTTCTTCCTAACATCCAGGCTGAATCTACCCATTTCTAGCTTTGTTCCATTCCCCATGTCCTATCACTACCTGACATCCTTAAAAGTTCCTCCCCAGCTTTCTAGTAGTCCCCTTAAGATACTGAAAGGCCACAATAAGGTGACCTGGGAACCTTCTCCTCTCTGGATGGAACAATCCCAACTCCCTCAGTCTCTCCTCACAGGAGAGGTGCTCCAGCCCGCTGATCATCCTTGTGGGCCTAGACCTATGCCTCCTTGTGCTTCCCACAGGAAGACAGACTCATGGGGCACACTGTTGGCACTGGTAACCCTGCTAGGACATGTGAAGCGCTGCTGGTCTTAAATTTCTAGGGATTTGGGTCTTCATTCTTCATCAGTCTGTCTACTTAGTCCTGAGATGTGTCTTGCTTTTTACACACGATTTGGACAGTCACAGGTGTGTGGATGTTGCTCCCACCTAAGACAGCAGACAGGCCCAGCTCTGCTTGACACAAGTGATTTTAAAACTTTCAAACTTGTGCTGTCATCATCAATGCAGATATTATTACACATGTAAAAGAGCTATTAATTATCCAACTATGCAGATACTTTACTCAGTTACAAAAAGCAGGTTGAGAATTACCAAATCGTATTTATTTAGTGTTAACTTTTTAGCTGTGGCACCACCTTGTGGACATTACGACGTGGAATGAGAAGTTCACCGATGGCATCAAAAGCAACTGAAGTAGAGAGCACACGTTTTGGGAAAATGATTCTTCACACCTGGTTTGCTAAAGCAGAGTAAAATAACTCATTAAAAAAAAAAAAAACAAAAACCAAAAACAACTGAAAATCTACCTACAAGAATAAATTGTTTCCTAAATATTGCCAGCAGTGCACCCAGCTGTCGTTGCAGTCAGGCAAGGAGGACAGCAGCCTTCAGAACTTAATTTGTTCCTTCTCGATTGATTAACAAGCAGCCTCTGTCTGAACAGGCACTGGAATGAGCTGCCCAGGGAGTTGGTTGAGTCACCCACCCTAGGTGTGTTTAAGGGTGGTTTGCATGGGCTGCTTGGGGATGTGGTTTAAGGTGAATTGTGTGCAGTAGGGTTCTAGGTTGGACTTGGTGATCCTGAGGGGCTTTGCTAACCTGCGTGTTTCTGTGATTCTGTGTGGTTCTGTGAACTCTAGCTCCATTGCTGTGCAAACAGACACCACTTCTGGAATTACCCCAAGCAACAAGGGTTTCTGCAAAGTCAGAACCACAGTACTGAATGCATGAATAAAATATCAGGTCCTACTAAATAAAAATGGTGACATTAGTGTCCAAGATAAGGCACGAGAGAAAAAGTAATCACTAACAACAGAGATGAACTGGCAGATCGTTTAAATGCTTGCTTAAAAAAAAATACAAACAATTGTACATTCCTGCCTGCTGGCCATTAGATTCCCAGAATAAGCTTTCAGAGCAAATAAAAGTGCATTATATGCTATACAGGCAAATCAGAAAAGTAGAGAAGAGGCAGAATTTTAAACAGGAGGAGACCTTCAATTTTTGGGCAGCATCTAAATATCCTCAGTGTGTCTAGCTGAGTAAGCTTGGGAAGTACAACACTGAATTGCATTTTCTGTTTCTATTTCTCTTCAAAAGGTAATTGCCCATCACTTGTTATTTTCACTAGCATGAAGTGAAGGTGAAGCAGAAGATGAACTTGGACCATGTTCCTCCCCTTTTGGACTGCCAGTTGCCTGCTGAACTCTTGCCTGGAGATCACATGCACTAACTCTGCTGGGGATGAACAGTTTCTCACAGAGGCACAGAGCCCTCATTTCATGAGCCCTCTTCAAACATGGACCTGTACCTCCCACACACTGCAAGCCCTTTGTCCAATACTGACTCTCCCCAGACTCTCCTTAGTAGTATAGGAAAGTTCACCCATTTGGAGCATTTCCATTTCTAGTTTAACTCTTTGACAAATATGTAACTGTTACAGTAAGGCACAGAAACTCCGTGGCCCTCAACTGAGAAAACTGAGCTTCTGAGTAGCTGTCCCAGTTGATTTTGTAAATTTTTCCCCTCCCTTTGTCAGTATCTCTTTTTAAATAAAGTTTGCACAAGTTTCTTTCTTCTTCTTCTGGACTTCTGTGCATTCACAAACTCTTTCCAATTCATCATTATAGAGATAGTAATAAAACTAGAAAATAGATAGAAAAAAACCCAACGTGCTTTTGGCTGATGATCTGAGACTGCACCAGAACAGCCTACTGCCCTTGTGCCATTTCTAACTGAACATCAGTGTTCACTAACTTGAACGAGATAATAGATACAAGCAGTTAAAATTTTACAGGGATGCTTGATTGATATGTAAGGTAACTCTTAGCAGAAGTGGTCTGGCACTTGAGAGAACCAAAGCCTTCTGGGAAGAAACAAAGTGGGATATGGATGTGCTGGAAGGTGTCCAGAGAAGGGTCATGAGGATGATCTGAGGGCTGGAGCACCTCTCCTGTGAGGAGAGACTGAGGCAGTTGGGACTGTTAAGTCTCGAGAGGAAAAGGCTCCCAGGTCACCTTATTGTGGCCTTTCAGTATCTTAAGGGGACTACAAGAAAGCTGGAGAGGAACTTTTAAGGATGTCAGGCAGTAATAGGACATGGGGAATGGAACAAAGCTAGAAATGAGTAGATTCAGCCTGGATGTTAGGAAGAAGTTCTTCAGCATGAGTGGTGAGAGCCTGGAAGGGGTTGCCCATAGAGATGGTGGAAGCCTGATTCCTGGAGGTGCTTAAGGCCAGACTGGATGAGGCTCTAGACAGCCTGATCTAGTGTGAGGTGTCCCTGCCTATGGCATGGCGGCTGGCACTAGATGATCCTCCTGGTCCCTTCCAACCCTGACTGATCGTGTGACTCTAAAGCACAGGAAACCTCAGACTAGGGAAACTGTTGCACTGAGCACTGTCAGCCATGGAAAACAAAACTCATCTCCAAAGAAGTTTGCACATCTTACCCAGGAGCTGTGGATTACTAGGTTTTGGTGACACATTACTCATATGGGTCCCACAACTTATATCCTCTGTTCTTACAGTTAATGTATCTTTGGTATGGGAGGGTAAATAATCATTGATGCCATCTAGTGCTGCATAGCCTTGGAAGAAAGAGGATGAGGAGTGCAGCTCAGGCATTGCCATGGCCTCCAAAGACTCTGATAGATGAAAAGAAAAGATGTACAGGTATTGTGCTAGGAAAGAAACCTAGTGGTCAATGAAATTCAGAGTAAAAAATCACTCTTTATTAAATAACTGCTTTTAAAAATAAAGTTCATTGTTAGAGGAGGCATCAGCTGAGTAACGAAGACTGAGTGGATTACAGGCACGGAGTTCCAACAGCTAAAGCAATGTCTGAGGGAGTCCACTGTGTGATAAAGTCATTCTAACCCAGGTTATCAAGAAAGATCAAAATATGTATCAACATAGATTTAATGAAATTTAATTAAAGGGCCACATAGTGTAATTACACATATTGTTCTGTTCAGAAAGCACTGCAGAATTATCTTTAGCTAACCAGATTGTGAGATGGTTGGGACAAAAGAACTTTGGAATTCATGAAAGAAAATTTGAGCAGAAATTAATAATGCACAGAAATTAACAATGTCCTGTCCTCATAGTGGATGTTGTGGATGATTCCTGAGGTGACACAAGTGAATTCTTCCCTCATTCCTAAGACCATACTGGACAGGGTTTTGAGCAGCACAGGCTAGTGGAAGATAATCCTAAATCTCAATCTTCCTCCTAAGTCTACTGTTCTGAGCTGTCACTGACATTCCTCTTAACAAAAGGAAATACTTTCTTTAAGGTGGGCAGTGATTTTTGCGCAGATGCAATAATATCAACACATTATTTGAAAATGTGGATCACTTTGGCTGAAAGCTCTGCATTACAGAATCTGTTATTTGTCCATTACACCAGAGATACTACCTGTATTCACAGAGTCAGAGAGTGCACTGTTTGGAAGGAAAAAAAAAAACATAGGGCTTCTAAATTATTAGTGATTAAAACCTGACTATTAAAATTATTTAAATTTGATTTAATTGTTTCTGAAAAACAAAACAAAACAAAACCAAACAAACAAAAAAAAAAAAGGTATTTACTGCCTCTTATTCACACTGAGTGCAGAGATTCTCTGCCTTAGGCACCATCAATGTCACTCTGTTTTTCACTGCTATCAGCAGCACTAGTGCAGTGTTAGTGCAGACCCTGGGTGTGTTTGGATGGAGGTTTTCACCCAGGAAATTGTTATTGTGAACCTGAGGTGAGTGACACAGAGACTGTGGCATATTTCAAGTTGTGCCACGGGAGGTATAGGCTGGATATTAGGAGGAAGTTCTTCACAGAAAAGCATTGTAATGGGCTGCCCAAGGAGGTGGTGGAGTCATTGCCCCTAGAGATCACAGAATCACAGAATTAACCAGGTTGGAAAAGACCTCTAGGATCATTAAGTCCAAGCTATCACCTAACCCTTCTAATTAATTAAACCATAGCACTAAGTGCCTCGTCCAGTGACTCCACCACCTCCCCATGTAGCTCATTCCAATGCCAATCACCCTTTCTGTGAAGAATTTCTTCCTAATGTCCAGCCTAAACCGGCCCTGGGATGGTTTGAGACTGTATCCTGTTCATGAAAGACTGGATGAGGCACTTAGTGCCATGGGCTAGATGATTGGATAGGACTGGGTGATAGGTTGAACTGGATGATCTTGGAGGTCTCTTTCAACCTGTTTGATTTTATGACTCTATGGTATCTATTCTCATAGTGAAGTCAGTTTCTGAAAGTATCTCATTTCTCATCTTCTGAAGCTGGAGAAAAGGTTATTATTTTGTGCCCACCACATTCACAGAATCATAGAATGGTTTGGGTTGGAGGAGACCTCCAAGGATCTAGTCCAACCCCCTGGCAATGAGCAGGGGCATTCTCATTAGATAGGGTTGCCCAGTGTCCTGTTGAGCCTGATGTTGAATATCTCCAAGGGTGGAGCTTGACTGCCTCCCTGGACAATCTGTTCCAGTGTTCCACTACCCTCATGGTAAAGAACTTGCTCCTAACATCCATCTTGGATCTACTCTGCTCTCATTTCAAACCATTGCTCCTCATCCTGTCACTGCAGGCCTTTGTAAGCAGTCCCTCTGCAGTCTCCTTGAAGGTTCCCTTCCAGTACTGGAAGGTCAGGAAGGTCACTACAAGGTCTCTCCAGAATCTTTTCTTGTCCAGGCTGAACAGGCCCAGCTCCCTCCACTTGCCCTTGTAGGAGAGATCACAGAATCACAGAAACATGCAGGTTGGCAAAGCCCCTCAGGATCATCAAGTCTAACCTAGAACCCTACTCTACAAGATTCACCTTACACCACATCCCTAAGCACCGCATCCAAATACAAACACATCCAGGGTTGGTGACTCCACCACATCCCTGGGCAGCTCATTCCAGTGCCTGATGTTCCAAGCCCCTGAACATTTTCCTGGCCTTCCTCTGAACCTTCTCCATTAGGTCCATGCTCTTCTTGGATGCAGTGCTCCAGCTGATATGCTTTTAGAAGGGAAGCTAATAAACTGTGTGGTAAAAATAACTTTATATTTCCAGGTGGCATTTTCTCCAGAGACTCAGAACTCCCTGAAATGCTTTAATTATCTCTTTCCTGAAAGTCAGTGAAGTAGTGTGGCATGATATTAAAACAATTTTCTCTCGGTTTCTGCAAGCAATGATTTCTTGCTGAATTAGCATAGCAAATGCAAAACCATTTTCTACAGTGTCTGTAGGCTTATGTCATTTTACATATTACAGAAGCTAGAGAGAAACAGTTTCAGAAGACTGTTAGCAGAGAGGATTGTTAACAGTTTTGAATGATTCAGTATAAATCCATCTATTACGCTGCTCCATTCATGAGACAAACCACTGCAATGATTGTGCTAATCTGTGTGGCTTAAAGTCAGATCTCCAAATTTTCAGATGCTGTACCAACTGACACAAAACTGCAGTGGGTGTTAACAGAGAATGGAAAAATGGAACAGGCAAAATCTGGTCAGGCTGGAGTAAAACCTGGGAGGGAGAGAACGAGTGAGAAGGCAGCCAGCAGCCACAGGGTAAGACTACAGCGTCTCATAGAATCCTAGAACGGTTTAAGTTGGAAGGGACCTCAAAGCTCATCCAGTTCCAACCCCCTGCCATAGGCAGGGACACATCCCTCTAGAACAGGTCACTCAAGGCCTCATCCAACATGGCCTTGAACACCTCCAGAGAGGCTGTGTATCACAGAATTACAGAATGTGATCAAAGATCACATATTAATATGTGATTATTAATATCACATATCCCTGGGCAACCTGTGCCAGTGTCTCACCACTCTCCCTACAAAGAACTTCTTCCTAACATCCAGCATAAATCTCTCCTCTGCCAGTTTAAACCCATTCCTCCTCATCCTGTGTTATGGAGGCAGGGAATTAATGTGGCTGAGTCAGGAAATTATATAAAAATAGAGTTATTTTATTTTCCCGAAAATCCGCCCCCAAAACTATATACAGAAGTTAACTTAGTTTTAATTAGCATGTTCTTAGTTGGTTGAGAAGATCTACACGGATGCCACAGGTAGACTTGACTATTTCAGAAGTCAGGAGCTGGAAAAGGCTTGAGCTATTAAATAGAGCGTCCCCCCCACTATCAAGATAAGGCTGAGCCAAAGCTACTCACAGCAGAAGGATCAGGCTGGCTTGAATGGAAGGGCGGTCCAAAGGCTTGTCCCTGCGGGTCTTTCAGAAGCCTCCGAGGGTCGTTAAGAGCTATAAAGCTGCACAAAGGGGGTGCTTAAGGCGGAGCAGTCCTTCGGAGCTTGTCTTTCCCGGCGTCAGGGGCTGCTTGTGCAGAAGCTATCCAGGCGAGGCGGGGAGAGCTCCAAGGCAGGAACGAACTCCACGGCAGGAATACCCCAAGGCGGGAACCCCGAGGCGGGAAGTCCCCCCAATATTTATCCCCTTCCTAGACACAGAGCTGAGTTAGCACTTCCTAGGCGCGAAGCACACACAGCCAGCCCCCAGCCGAGTCCAGCGCCGGCCCGGCACGGGGCAGCCCTCGCGCCGGAAGGGTCCCTTGCCCCCCCTCCCCCCTTCACGCCCGCAGGGCAGGGGTCGGGGGGGGTAACAGGTCTGTTCGCGCCTTTTCCTCTCCCATTCAAACCACAGAGGGAGAGGAATTTTGGGGTATACAGGACAGTCCAAGACATCCTGTCATTACAAGACCTTGTCAATAGTCCCTCCCCAGCCCTCCTGTAGTCCCCTTCAGATACTGGGAGACCACTCTAAGGTCTCCTCAAAGCTTTCTCTTCTCCAGGCTGCAGAGCCCCAGCTCTCTCAGCCTGTCCTCATAGGAGAGTTGCTGCAGCCCTGAGCATCTTGTTGGCCTCCTCTGGACTCACTCCAACTGTTCCATGTCCTTCTTGTGCTGAGGGCTCCAGAGCTGCACACAGTACTCCAGGTGGGCTCTCAGGAGAGTAAAGAGGCAGAATCCCCTCCCTTGCCCTGCTGGCCATACTGCTCTTGCTGCAGCCCAGCACACGATTGCTGTCTGGGCTACACTCATGCTGCTGGCTCATGTTGAGCTTTTCATCACCCCAGGCCCCTAGGGTCCTTTTCGTCAGGGCTGCTTTCCAGCCATTCACCACCTAGCCTGGAGTTGAGCTTGGGATTGTGCAGGCCCAGGTATAGGATCCTACACTTGGGTACACAGCCTTTGTGGTGGGGAGTAAAGGCAGTTCCCACCATGGAGAAAAGTGGAGAAGGGCATCAAGCCCTAGACATGAAAATTTCAGGGGGTCCTTCAATAAAGTGAAGAATATTGAGGTGACATTCAGAATGGTTGCAGAAAGGGATGTATAAAACCAGTCAGCTCTAGTCTAAATGCAGAACCTGTTCGGCCTACAGAAAAGCAGAGTGCAGAACTCGCTAACTATTGAAAGACAAGGTTGTATGATTATGTTATTGGGTACTTTTCTCAGTAAGCAAAGGCTGCATAAGCTGGAAAGATTATTAGGCACAAACGTCCTGTATTACTGAGAAAGGGTTGATTTGGAGCTATGCTAGGCTTGGACAGGTATAACAGGCCGTAAATTTATAAAAGGAAAGCAGCAGAAACTCCTGCTAGAGGTCTCAAAACAAAGTAATACTCTCCCCACCAAAGCACCTGTCCCACACAGAGACTACTGCCATCAGAGACAGGTGGTAAAAGCATTAAGTCAGGGAAAAGTGGTGGCAAAAAATGGCAACTTCTATCTTAGGTGCTTGAACATGTCCAGAGAAGGGCACCGAGGCTGGCGAGGGGGATGCAGCACAGCCCTGTGAGGGGAGGCTGAGGGAGCTAGGAGTGTTCAGCCTGGAGAAGAGGAGGCTCAGGGCAGCTACCTGAAGAGAGGTTGTAGCCAGGTGGGGTTGATCTCTTCTGCCAGGCACGCAGGGACAGAACAAGGGGACACAGTCTCAAACTGTGCCAGGGCAGGTTTAGGCTGGACATTAGGATGAAATTCTTCATTGAAAGAGTGATTGGCATTGGAATGGGCTGCCTGGGGAGGTGGTGGTGTCCCCATCCCTGGAGGTGTTTAAGAGGAGACTGGATGAGGCACTTACTGCCATGGGCTAGTTTATTAGAAGGTGTTAGGTTGGACTCAATAATCTTGAAGGTCTTTTCCAACCTGATTAATTCTGTGAGTCTGTGACCCACATCTATTATGTTGAAGAGCTGGTTTTGTGGTTTAAGAATGCGTTTATCTATAGGTTAACTTGATGTCTTTAATAATTACCACAGGTGTTGTTTACACTCTTTTTTTCTTGTTCTGTCAGGCAAATGTGACCACCTACATTGATAATAAAAAACCAGGTGATTCACTTATCATTTCATTTGCTGAAGTGAAAACAAAACAGAACAACCTGAAAAACTTACAATCCATTTCTTTCCTAACTCTTTCTGCAACACTGCTCAATTTCTTGTTTTCCAGAGTGCTTTCCCATTTTCTTAGAGGTAGTATGAAAGATAAAGAGTTTTCAAAAGGAGGAGGATCTGGGAATTCTCAACTGCAAGTTAGCTCCTTGGCATTTCCTCGATGAAAAAAACACAAGTAAATCTTTCTATCACTATTCAACTGATCTGAAAAACACATTTTATTTGCCTTTCCATATAAATCTAGGGTCTATTAAAATATGAAAGGTTTTGTTTTGTTTAATTTAATTTTTGTTCTTATTCTGAAGGTGCTGCAGGAATACTTCCAGAGTGCCACAGAACATGCAATGTGATTATATATTTTAGTTTCACTTTGCTCAAATTGCAATACTCTCAACTTCTTGAACCAGAAAGTGTACCTATTGCTGAAATAATATGTTAATATCAGTAACCTTAAGGAAAGTAATATGCATACCGTAAGCATGTAATATGCATACCTCAAGCATGTAATATGCATACCTTAAGCATGTAACAAATCAACAAACCAATTTTGCACCATAAAAGAAGCAATGCTAATTTCTAAACTAAAGTATATGGTAAGATTTTCCAGAGCAGGATTAGACTCAGATGATCAGATAGAGAGAGGTTGTTTCCATCTGCAGGACAGCTGCAGTGAGGCATCATTGTGGGCACTCAGTGTCATTGATAGTAAGACCCAAGCCATTTCTATATTTGTATTTTTAAGTCAGGTATCATTCTGATGAGACACTCAGCAGCCCTCATTATGTCTTTTCTGGGCCTCAGCCACTTGGATGTATTTCTAGAGTCATAGACTTTGCTTTCTTCAGGATTCCTACACAGTTAAGTTCCAGATAAAACGCAGAGGAGACAGAGGGAAACTACTTCAAATACAGCATCAGTGAGGTTGAAAGCACCTCTGGACATTGTTCAGTGCCATTCTTAGCTCAAAGCAGGATCACCCAAAGCAGGCTACTCAGCAGCTTGCTCATTGACTTTTCAAGTGTCTTTAAGAATGCCAACTCCACAAAATCTTTGGGGACCATGTTACAAATGCTTCCATTTTTTAACATCTTCATGGCCCTCTCCTGCACGTGCTCCAGTATATCCACATCCTTCTTGTTGTGGGGAGCATAGAACTGGGCATAGTGTTCTTGCTCCAGTTTCACCAGTGCTGAGTAAAGGAGAATAATCATCTCCTTTGAACTCATAGAATCATAGAATGTCAGGGGCTGGAAGGGACCTCCAAAGCTCATCTGGTCCAGCCCCCCTGCCAGAGCAGAATTACCTAGAGCAGATCACACTGGAATGCATCCAGATGGTTCTTGAATACCTCCAGAGAGGGAGACTCCACAACCCCCCTGGGCAGCCTGTTCCAGTGCTCTGTTACTCTCACAGGGAAAAAATTCTTCCTCAGGTTCACATGGAACCTTCTATGTGTCAGCTTCTACCCATTGCTCCTTGTCCTGTCACTACTCTCTTGGCAATGCTTTCCCTAATGCATCTGAAGATGCTGCTGGCCTTCTTCTGCAATATATATTTACAGATACAGCAGAATTTTAAGTACATGGTTTGTTTAGTATTTCCAGGGCCTGCCTACATATAAGGGAAATACAAACTATATTGTTCTGCTAATACATGTTTTATGTCAGTATCAGAGATTGTATTTATGGTCTTGGTACATGTTTTTCCTGAATAAGTGGTCCATTAAAACCAGTTATTTGGGATGGCTATGTACTGCCTTGTAAAAACATCTGTGCACAGAGCTCCAAAGGTAATCCTGAAAACCTCTAACAGTGCAAATCTGGGTGTCTACCTAGGAATGAAGGCATCTAGGAAAACTTCAGTTCTAAAGACAAGGAATTCTCAATCATGTCATTACTGCTGAGATCTAAAGATGACAGATTAAATCACTGTTATGTTTAATTCACAGATAACCTTTTGTAGCAGTAACATCCAGCTCATAAAATTCCAGTTTCCAACAGCCCTCCATGCTGTTCCAAGAGCCAAAAATCCAATTCTCCCTCATGTATTCTTGAGAACCTTCCACTTCCTCTGCAGCTGCCACAGTACAACCATGGACAATACACTTATGTCCTGACAGCACACACATTTTCTGTGGAGAAAGGTCCATTTCCAGTGGTTCCTCAGACAGCCTAAAGCAATGGCATGTTCTATCAGATTTGTTTGTCTTGGCAAAGAATAGAGCAACCCTGTTCCTGAAAAAAAAAAAAATCTACATTTAGTTCTTCATCTATAAACAATTTCCATCAGTTCTTCCACCTGCAGAATATGTCCTTGTTTGGCAAACAGTGTGCAGTGTTTCTTGTTTTACATGTCAAATTGTTCCTGTTCTGCATGAGCTATGATGACTTAAAGGACCAAAGCTTCATGTGGTGCAAGGAGTTTATTCCCTCTGGATCCAGTAGTACTCTTTTTGTTTAGTTTGGTCCATGATTTCCTCACATTTCTCATAGTCTGTGATTGCAAAAAAATGGGAACAATTAGGCAAAGCAAAACTCCTTGCCATTAGTGACACAGCAGTACACAAGCCAAGACACAGTCTAGCTAATGCCTTTTTACCTTCTGGAATAGTTTAAAGCAGGATGCAAAGCATTCTTCTAAAAATACACAAAGTCTTTTCTACTCTTTTTTTCTATAAAGCTATGCCAAAAGCCCTGGGAAAGCCTTTGGACTCTTCAGCTAACATGCTCAAAAGAAAATTGGGGGACTGGCAAATACCCACAATATAATTAGGACAATACTGGGACTCAGCTTAACAATATGTAAAGCAAAACACCTTTCACACCCCTCCCAGCTCTCACATATCCATGCTGAAGTGAGATTAAATATCAGATGCTAGGAAGTAGAGTAGCTCATCCCAAAACAATACTAGGTTGGCCCAGGTGGTCATGACCTGCACAATTTTTCATAAACTGACTTTCAAAGTGTTTCATAGCTGCCTCTCAGAGTCTCAGAGATGTTGAAAATCTTTCTCAGCTTTTTCCAATGCAGACCAGATGTTGCACTGTGATAATTCTCTCATGGGCCTTTTCCATTTTGACTCTCCATCAGCTAGAGATCCAGAGAGACATTACTTGAAAAACAGGAACCATAAAAGAGCCAGGAACTTATAAATTAAAACATAAACATTAATTTGTTTTTCAAGATACAGATGTCTTTTGTCAGTTCAAGCCTTGATCTCTCCACCAGTTAAAGGCAACAGTTGTTCTGCGGAGGCATGCGCTGGAAATTAGCCAATGGGCATTAACTTTTGGTTCTGATTGAACTGCAGAAAATTTGAAACAGAGACACAGAATTAAAAGTTGTGATAGTAATTAATGGCTGATGCAGTTTCAAAACGTTCATGACACAGAGCTTAAAGAAGTGTAGAATTATTGGACCTTTTGGACAAGCTGGAAGAGTTTCAAGTTGTCTTTGGTGATGGCAGGGGCCTTTCCTTCTCCTTACCTTGCTGATCTGTCTGTGCACATGGTCAAAAACCCCTTTCTGAGAAAGTGGATTCTATGCTAGCAGCAGGGTTACAGCAACGTGGCACCACCACAGAATAACAGAATGGGCTGGGCTGGAAGGACCTCCAAAAGTCATCTAGTCCAACCTCCTCTGAAGTCAGTAGGGGCATCCTCTCAGGTAGATCAAGTTTCCCTATTGAGCCTCACCTTGAACATCTCCAGGGGATGGGGCCTCAATGCCTGCAACCACCCTGCAGGGTTGCAAGAGGAAGGGACAGAAGGCAGAGACAGTAGAGAGTAATGGAACTGGCTGATATCACAGACATAAAAATATAACAAACTGTATACTTTAACTAACTATTCTGGTAGAAGGCTACAGTAGCATTAATCCTGTTCTTCAGTAATTTCTACAGCACTATGTCCTTCCAGAAGTTAGTTGCCGATACAAAATAGTGATCAATAAAACATGAACTTTGGTACGAAGGATCAGCTCTGCTGGGTTTATAAAGAGGTGGAGCGAAAGCTTTCCTTCTTTTGATTAAAAGAAAGAATTCTCTCTCACTTTGCTGCAAAAACCTACACTGCTGAAAATAAAGCTTAGAATACTAGGCCAAATTACATACCAAAACTGGAATTAAAATGTCTTTATGAAGACACTGATTTGAGAAAATTCTCTTACATGCTATGAAGAGCAGTGCTTGGAGTTCAGCTGCATACATTTGGTTTTGTAGTAACAACACATCAAGCCTTGTTTTCAAATGGCCACAGAAAAAAACCCTATCTTTTTAAAATGCTAACTCACTTGATACATAAACATTATTACATCTCTTCCTATTTTCTGTTAATATTGTTGTATTAATATTTTTAGTAATACTAGGTCAACATCAATACTATATCAATATTTTTATGTCAATAAAACTAAATATTCACAGATTTCAAACAGCAGTAGAAAGGCCAGAGGCAACAAAAGAAATTATTTATCAAAATGTAAAGAGATAAGGCTGAAGAGTCTCTTTTTTAACATCACCTACATGTGCACTCATTTTTTGTCTTTAAAGAAGTAGCAATTCACAAGTCACATCTCTTCCCTTCCAAACCAATTTCATACAGCTATACTCTTCTGCCAATGGATTACTTCAAAGTTTAGTTTTAAACTTTGAGTTTCCAGATGAAATCTGTTAGTTCAACAGATCCCTATTGCTCTGCAGTGTTTAGTAATCATCCCTCTGGTTTTGATGCAGTGCAGCTGAATGTTTTATCACATATATTTGCAGGGGAATGTACCAAAATCGCTCTTCAGGGTCTTGATGTCCTCAGTCTCCTCCCTTCTCATAGAGGGATAGACAAGCAACAATAATCTCTAATAAAATCTGACAGAAAAAGCATCACTGAATGCTCAGCCTTGTCCTACACACCTCCAGTGATTTCTGCATTCACCAGTGCTGCCTTTTTCTGCTCAGATTAAGGAAGCAGTCTGGCCTTAATACCAGAAGTTTTCCTTTCTCTGTCTACAACAAATTCACTTGGTGGAGCAGGGACTCTGAACAATCCCTATCCCTGCCCTGACCAGCTCTGGAATTAAACGCTTACTTTCTAACACTCTTTTACTACAAGCCTTACATATTAAATTTCTTTTCCTAAGCTACAGCTTCTTTTCTATATTTCATACCATACTAATATCTGTCTGTACTTCTCTTGGTGAATTGTTCATGTTTCACTATTTAAGCACAGGGAATTCTAACTAGCTGTTCCCACTTCATATGCCCTTCCCTTGAGGGGTTAACTAGCATCTGCCTGCTCCCTGCCTCTTAAGGAAGAAACACTTCTCACAAAAAGGAGCCACAAAGCTCCCTTCATGGCTTCATTTCACACTAAGAAAGATTTTAACGAAGTACATTTTTGTGTGTGTGTGTGTGAAATTCGACTACTGAAGGATGAATATCTGTGTCTTTAGATTCAGTATGAAGTAAACAGTTGTTTTAAACTAACCTGTAAAGTGGCAGATACACAGTCACTTCTACAGGTAACTTTAAATATTAAAATATACAGTACCTGCTATGTCTTCAAAGTGAAGATTTCATTCACATTCCTCTTAATAAGAACTAGGAAATTATTTCCTGTCTTTGTCACATCCAGATAATGAACTTTTGTCTCATTTTTAATCACTGTGCTTAGTCAAGACATCCACCTGTAGGACTGGCAACCTCAGTTCTGCTCCCAAAGGAGAGGCCCCTGTGTATGGCCCCTATTCACATGTCATATTCCTATTTACTCTTGTCATCTCAAGTAAGCTGCTCTAAAAACTTTCCAGAGTACACTACTTTCACAGAGAAGGGAAAGGAAATAGAAAGTGGTTACATATTCAGTTAGAGATCACAGAAATTTAGAGGTTGGAAGGGACCATCAGAGATCATTGAGTCCAGCCTCCCTGCCAAGGCAGGATAATTTACCCTCTGAATATATTGATTCTTTGTAGTATTTAATCAGAATAGATCTCTGTGAGACTAAGACTGCTGGACTATCTTTTAATAAAATATTATGTTGCTTGGAGGAATTGTACCAGAAATGAAGAAGCTTTATTAGATAATTTATGTTAAAAAAACGCTAGATTAACCTGCATGGATACTCTTCACAAATATGAATCTAGATTTGAATTAAAGGGGACTGACCTGTTGGAAAGCAGTGAAGAGGAAAAGGATCTGAAGGTCCTAGTTGATGGGAGGTTGACCATGAGCCAGCAATGTGCACTTGTGGCCAGGAGGGCCAATGCCATTCTGGGGTAGATTAGAAGGGCTGTGGTTAGCAGGTCAAGAGAGGTCCTCCTGCCTCTCTGCCCTGGTGAGGCCACATCTGGAGTATTGTGTCCAGTTCTGGGCTCCCCAATTCAAGAGGGACATAGAACTGCTTGAGAGAGCCCAGTGTGGAGTCACAAAGATGCTGAAGGGAATGGAACATCTCTGTTAGGAGGAGAGCCTGAGCGAGCTGGGGCTGTGCTGCTTGGAGAAGAGGAGACTGAGAGGTGACCTCATCAGTGGTTAAAAAGATGTAAAAGTGAGTGTCAGAAGGCTGGAACCAGGCTCTGCTGGGTGATGCAAAGGGCAATGTGTGGAAATTGAGACATAGGAAGTTTCATTTAAACACGAGGAGGAATTTTTTCCCTGTGAGGGTGACAGAGCACTGGAACAGGCTGCCCAGGGCAGGTTGTGGAGGCTCGCTCTCTGGAGATATTAAAGAACAATCTGGATGTGTTCCTGTGTGATCTGGTACAGGAGATCCTGCTCTGGCAGGGAGCTTGGATGAGTTTTGGAGGTCCTTTCCAGCCCCTGACATTCTGTGATTCATATCAAAGACACAGAAAACTATTATATGGTAACTCGAAGTCTCCAGAGTGACAAAAGACTAGCTTTAACTATATATGCGCATTATTTGATATAACAGAATAGATATGATATATTCTAGTAATACCATACTGAAATGTAAAAATAGCTTTCATCACAGGCTTGTTTTCACACATTTTACCTTCTCAGAATCCTTCCTGTCAAGGACGCTGTTTCACTGACTCTGGAATTGCTTGCCCGTTTCCATTACTTTGTGCTAAAACACAAAGGATATTCCCAAAGTCACCAGATTCAGTTTTCATCAATACTTCACTATTCTTTCTGTCTCAATATTTTTTTTTTCAAAGAATGTCCTTCTGCCCTTATATGATTTTTCTACCCAAGGACTCATTTATACTATAAAAAGGCTACAGGAAACTATTCTAGGAATTCAAGGCAGGATTTAGCCTTGTTAATGTTTTGCCTGAGCTCTTTAGGAAGAGATCTAAGAAAAAACACTCTTGTTTCCGTCCCTGTTTGTCACCACCATTTCCTGGAAACAGTGAAATAAGTATTCAAAAAGCCTTTGTTGATTTCCACACATGAAGGAAGTTTCCATATTGTCCAGCAATATGAAGACTCTCCACTTTATTGCAAGGACAACCAAAATATTTTTAGATTACTACTGTGCTGAAGTAGTTACTGATTGGTTGTCCACAAGATGAGGCTTCCATAACAGATATCTTTGCATCTAAATTTAAGATTCTGAAATGAAAGCCACGAATGGCTTCATGGTTGACAGGAACAATTCAAGAGCGTACTTTTAAACACTGGCAGGAGAACAGCCCTCACAAAAGCTGCAAACAAATCCCCAAACAATCTCTCGGGAAAAAAAAAAAACAGCAGCAAGTTATTCTGCCTTGTCTTTAACCCTTGCACTGTGCTTATGAAGAGTTTGAGTCAGAGCCAGTATTATAGAATGGTTTAAGTTGGAAGAGACCTCAAAGATTATCCAATTCCAAACCCCCTACCATAGGCAGGGACACCTCCCACTAGAACAGGTCCTTCAAGGCCTCATCCAACTTGGTCCTGAACACCTCCAGGGAGGGAGCATCCACAACCTTCCTGGGCAACCTGTGTCAGTGTCTCACAACCCTCGCTGCAAAGAGCCATTTCCTGACATCTAGTCTGAACCAGTTTTAACCCATTACCCCTGGTCCTGTCACGACAAAACCTTGTAAATAGTCCCTCCCCTGCCACCCTATAGTCCCCTTCAGATACTGGAAGATCACTCCAAAGTCTCCTCAAAGCTTTCTCTTCAGGCTGCAGAGCCCAAACTCTCTCAGCCTGTTCTGGCAGAGCTGCTGCAGCCCTCTGAGCATCTTGGTGGCCTTCTCTGAACTGTCTCCAACAGTTCCATGTCCTTCTTGTGCTGGGGGCTCCAGAACTGCATACAGTACTCCATGTGGGGTCTCAGGAGAGCAGAGCAAAGGGTCAGAATCTCCTCCCTTGCCCTGCTGTCCACACTGCTCTTGATGCATCCCAATATGCACCATTACAATCATCCTGTGTCATGCAGAGATTCTGTAAGGTCATCTACTTCCGCAGGCTCTGCTGGGTGATGCCCAATGCCAGTACAAGGGGCAATGGGTGGAAACTGAGGCATAGGAAGTTTCATTTAAACATAAGGAGGATTATTTTCCCTGTGAGGGTGACAGAGCACTGGAACAGGCTGCCCAGGGTGGGTTGTGGAGTCTTCCTCTCTGGAGATATTCAAGAACCATCTGGACGTGTTCCTGTGTGATCTGGTCTAGGAGATCCTGCTCTGGCAGGGAGTTGGACTGGATGAGCTTTGGAGGTCCCTTCAGCCCCTGACATGCTGTGATTCTGTGAAACCAATTCAGACTTTAATGTCTTACAGCACAAACCCTAAAACTGTAACCCTAATCCCAAGACCAACCCTAGCCCTAACACTAACCCAAACTCTAGCCCTAATGCTAACCTTAATCCTAATGGCCTAAGCCTAAGGCCAGCCCTCATGGCCTACCCCTAACACGATGACCTTAACCCTATCCTTCATGGCCTAAGTCTAACCCTAATGGCTGAAATGCTAACCATAACACTAAGCCCAAACCTAATGGCCTAACACTAATCCTAACCATAACCCTAATGACTTAACCTTAACTCTGAATGCCTAACCCTAACTGCAACCCCAACATAAAACCTAATGGCCTTACCCTAGCCTTAACTTCACCTCAATCCCTATCCTAATCCTTAAGTCTAAGCCCTAACCTTAAGACATCTCTAAGATAACTCTAATCTTTGCCTTCAATGCTATTCCTAACCCATAACAGTAACCCCTAACCCTTCTGACCAGCCCCACAGAGGCACAGGTTCTCACATTCTAAAATCCTTTTTATAATATAGTAGATACAGGCTTTTTTTTTAATTGCCTTTTTAGAGTATAAATGAGTATCTTTTTCTCAATATCTATGTAATAATGAGAGCTTTTTCTGTTGAATTCCTCACACCAGTACAGGCAGGTTTAATTTCAGGGCATACAGACGCTAGGCAGCAGAACTGAGCACTGATGAGGCGGCACAAGCCGCTCTGCAACTGCAATGACGACTATTGAACACACGGTGGCAGCGCTGCGCACCGACGCGGCACCTCCCGCCCCTGCGCGAGGAGGGCAGCTCAGCTCCGTCGGCTGTCTCATTTGCCTCTTCCAGGCAACCACTGCGACGCTTACCTGCCACCCCTATCCATCAACACGGCGGAAATCGAGCTGTTGGCTGGCTCTCATCTCCACAGCCTTTTGAGTTAGGCTCTGGGGAGCAGCTCTGTGTCGTGACGGTGGCTCCGAAAGACCTGTGCATCCCTGCAGGGGAAAGGTTGGGAGGATTGGCCCCAAATCAGGATGGGAAAAGGTGAAGAGGTTGCTTTTGAAAATGTTTCTCTCTTTGGCATAGAGACGTATCTCATGAGGGTAGAGGTTTTAAATCCTTGCTACAAATGGCATTTATGCACATTTTAGAAACATAGTTAACATGTACACTTAGGTCTCTATTGAAACATAAAGGTATTTATATAATAGCTATTGATACATTCCCTTCTACAGTATTATATGTGATATCTGTTTATAAAGGTATATTTTGTTATCTTGACGCTTAAGTCTAAATACAGAAGTCTAAAAAGATTCCTATTTCCAATCAGATCTTATGTTTACATTTACCTATAACCTCTAGGCTACCAAGAGTATCTGCTTAGATTTACTATGTAAACACAGTAAGTGCATTTTGACTTTATTCCTACTTAAAGTCATTTTGACTTTATTCCTACTTAAAATTAAAAAAAGAAGCTAGAGGTGAAGCAACTTCAAAGTCCATTATTTTTTAATTTATATACACACAAGTTATTTTTATACTGTGAACCCCTGTGTCTCTACTTTGGATTTTATGTTCTAAAAGCCTTTACAGAATACAGCAGGTACAGGGGGATATTTTAAAATATTTTTTTAATATATAAAT